>JNEU01000788.1:0-14290 GCA_000697475.1 Lichtheimia corymbifera B2541
CAATGCTTGAGCATGAAAAAAGAATCCTTAACCGTGAACAATAAATCATGGACCTTTAACTTTTTATCATTAGGGGGACTTTCATCTCGGAAATCCTGTAAGTATTTCGTCACTGATGTGAGGATTATGTTTGTTTGCCATTCTGGCATGCTTACATTGAGGGGCTTTGTGCATTACTTCATCTTCTGAAGGAGCACCATCTTCATCTTCATCACCATATAATTGGCGTTCAGAAGCCGGCGTCAAATCCTCTTCTTGATCGCGCGAGTAGAAAGCATTGCGTATCACACGACCAGACGATTGCTGCAACGCTTGACGCTCAGCATTGATAACGGCATCTTGATTGATTACCGCTTCGCTGTAGGCGTTGCGTTGTCGTTGGGCTTTTGATGCCTTGTTGCCACGTTTGGCTGCCTTGTTGGCCTTGTCGACAATACGATTGGCCGAACGTTGATAACGCTGACCATTATGGCCATTGTTATGGCGGTGAGAGGACGAGCCAGAGTGTTGAGAATTATTGCCTTTGTAAGACGCAGGCTTGTGGTTGGGTTTGAAGGGCTTCTTCTTGTAGTAGGGGCAGTTGTGTTCACTGCCGAATTGCACCAGGATACCACCGTAGTCACGACAACGCCAGCATGCGTTGGTAACCGGCTCTTCAGGCAAATCGGTATCATCATCTAAAGAAGTCTTTGCACGTACAACGCGGTTGGTTTGCTGCTCGAGCGATTTGCGTTTGTTGTTGCCACCAAGTTCTTCTTCGGGCACGTGCAGGCCTTCCATGTGATTGAAAACCTTGACCACATTATCAGGCCATTCACCTTGCATCGACAAAAATGCCTGTGCAGCCGTCCTAGCACTCATGCGCATGTTCATCAAGAAGATATCCAATAGCAGAGGATTGTTCTCAGGTTGCTCTTCAGAGCCATGCAACACTGTTCTAAAACGACGAACAAAAGATTTAAGGGACTCGCCCTGCTGCTGCTTACAACGCAAAACATCCCGTCTTCTTTGACGTTTCTGGACTGGTGTGTCAAAAGTATTCAGGATCGTCTCGCGAACCTGTTGCCAAGTGTGCCATTTATGGCCTGCTGGTACCTCAATCTGATCCAGCTCCCCTCTCAATTGCTGTATTTGAGAATCATCCATGGCGTACTCCACCCACTCACCCCAAAACGTCTCAATGTCATGATGACGAGCGCAAATCTCGAAGTTGGTAAGCCATTCCTTGGCTGAACTAAAGAGCTTGTTGTTCTTGCCCCTTTTAGCCCCATTGAGCTGGTTGCCAATGTTGAACATCGGTATCTCACTGTCTTTAAGACCGCGAGGTTGCACATCCTCAGATGATCTCGTCAATCGGGATGGCTGGGATGACGCATCATCTCGTGACGCTTCAATGTCAGAGCCCTGGTCAAGAATCTCGTTCAAGACCTCACTGTTGGGGAATCTAGCCCTCATAAGAACCACACGCTTGCGCATGGTGATTAAGCACGACTCGTATTGAGCATGTGCCTCATCAATAGCCTTTTGGCTTGCTTCCTCATCCATCAACTGAAGCCATTGATCATAGATCTCATCAGCTTTGGCTTGCAGGTTCCTGGCAATAGCCTCGGATTTTTGCTGGGCCGTGTTTGTTTGTTGTGGACCCTGCATTTGCTGCTGTGGCTGGGAAGCCTGTTGTTGTTGCTGCTGCTGCTGCTCCTGCTGCATAGCTTGCTGTTGCTGTTGCTGCACAGCTTGTTGCTGCTGTTGTTGCTGCAAAGCTTGCTGCTGCTGTTGCTGCTGTTGCCAAGCTTCTTGTTGCTGCTGCAAAGCTTGCTGCTGTTGCTGAAGTTGTGCAGCTTGCTGCTGTTGGAGCAACAATTGGTGCTGAATTTGCTGTTGAAGCAAATCGATTGTTTGTTCTTGATCGTTGGGAGGTGGGTTGTCCCATTCAGCCGTAAGGCCGGGAATGTTGTTGAATGGAATACCACCATCGTTGTCGTGGTCAACAATCATGTTGTTGTTGTTGTTGTTGTTGTTGTTGTTGTTGTTGGGAGTAGACATTTCGAAAAAGAGTATTCGCGTAAAAAAGATGTGCTGGTGTAGGTGTGTTTGTGTGTGTGTGTGTATTGGTAACGTTAGTGAGTACGCGAGACTCGGTAGGTGTTCTGAAAGTTTTATATAAACGAAAGATAGAACAAAGAATCATAAATCTAATCTGAGCTACACCTATACCAAGCACGTCGGAGATGTAGTGCCTGAACCACCACAAGAATACATCAGAATCAGATATCAAAGCCCAAATGGACAATACAATCCATGCTTACCTCGCCAACATAGTACCTTGCCATCATCGTCGTCATTTTCATCACAGTTCCCAAGCGAAAAATGGAAATCAAAGGGATATTGCAGGCTTCCTTTGTGATGTCAAAGATGTATGGGACTTCATCACGCAACATTACCTTGGCAAGATAAAGGTAAACTATGCTTTTTTGCACCCTTGCCAGTAACATCATCGTCATCCTCCACGAAATAAAAAGCATCACCCACAATCCAAAAGGCGCTATCCATGAATCCAAAAGGCCCTACCCACGAATCCATATGTCATTAACCACGAAACCAAATGTCATTAGCCACGAAAAAAATAATCATCAACCCACGCAACCATCATCCTTATGTTCTACTTCTTCTGGGAAATCCTATATAGCATTACGCTTACAGCATAGTAAAAACATAAACGTACCTGTATCTCTGAACTTTGCAATGAGCCATGGACTCTTTCATTGAACAAAGTTGCTCGGCTGGGTGTCGAATCTTGTGTGTTAGTTTCACGATCGAGGTCGCCAATCCTAGATTTCGCAATGCCACCACCAGCCAAACTGGGTCTGGGGTCGACACCGAAGCCATCGTTATAATGTACGCCGTTTCTTTAAGGCTACCGCACCCAATGGGGTTTGGAGGATCAATCACTTTTTCCTCTCACTTCTTGACACTGGCCCCTCTACCCCCACCCAACTCAACATCACCTCTGACTTTTGCAACTTGGTATCACCTATCACTCGCTCTGGTCCCACGGTTGACAACTTCAAGCGTAAGGAATTCCGATACAGCTTTTTAACACCTTTCCAAGCCTTACCCAGTGATTATCCTCGTGCAACTCCTGGTGCATGGCATCGGTTCTGGACTTCAGCACTTATTCCTCACCGTGCCACAACTGTCATTTGGCGTCTCTTACACCATCGCATCTCTTCTCGTGAGCGTTTACATCGTATTATCCCTGCACTATGTCAATTCAATGCCTGCCTCCTTTGCGAAGGGAATGTTGATGCCGTGATTGATACCACTGAAGCAGATAAACATTTCTTCTATGCTTGCCCTCATGTCCAAGAAGTATGGCGCATCCTTGCAACTCAGTTCTCTTTAAGCTCTTTGGTTCAGTGGGATCATATCTCTACTTTGACTCGAATGCCATCACAGCCAACTGCTGACACCCGTATCATAGGCACCACCATTATTGCCTGTGGTGTGCTCTCTATATGGAAAGCCTATTGGCAGTTCATTTATAACGACGAGCGATTCCAAGCACAAGCTGTTGCTAACAAGGCTGCAGCAACTATCCATCAAATTGAACAAGAATGCAACCTCATAGCTAGAGATGTCTAATTGTTATCTTCCGTTTGTTTTTTTCCATGTATTTAAAAAAGCATCTATATTATGATGCCAATAAACACCATATACATACAAAAATCTGGGGGTAGATGATGGCTCTTCCCGATAACCATCAGTTTTCCCCCCGGAAGAACAGCGTCCCAGCTAACCACGGAAGTCTTTGGGCAACGTTGCAGCTCAAAACAAAGAATCTGTCTTCTTCTTTAAACCTCCAAATGTCATTTCATCCATAGATCTCTCACTTGCTGCTGAGAACCCCAATGCTCTCATTTACAAGATACAGACCCTTGAATTCTCTGGCGCCACCATCAGAAAGGCTGCTTGTTGTATCAAGCAATAAAAAGAATAGACAATAAGTCAGTGATACAAAGATAATCGATCTATTTAAGATATGCTCAATACAAGGTATTTATATTCTATGGAGTGAAACTACAGCTGAGATAAGACGACGGTAGACGCACCATTCATGTGCGGTATTAGATCTGTTAGGCTGATAGATGAATGCTAGAGGTTTAGGATGTGTGTGTGAGATATCGGTGTTCCTGGTACCAAGTGGCAACCGATGTATAAGAGATATCATTTGTTCTTGTCTAAGACACACATGTTGGATATTATAGGTATGATGGATAGCCTGAATAAAACACTGCTCGTACTGCTTTCCCCAACGATGACGCTTGTGGTCTAATCATCAATCGCACCAAGCAACAGGTGTACGTCGAAATAGCTTTCAGAGAACGAAATATCATGGGACATCATTATATGCACAAAACACCCATTACCCTTCCATCTAGCGATGTTATCAAACCCGTTCTCCCACGATCTCCTGGTTGGAATCTTGTTCGCTTACACTTGTCACACATTCCATTGCTTCCGGAACCTCAATTAATTCAAGTGCTCAAATCCGCACTCGCTCAATACGGTCATGCCATCGATGCTGGAATCTACAAAGAACAAGGCTGGCTTACCGGTACCAGCTATGCTATCCTCAATGTCAACACCACTAACCACCATACCAAGCAAATCTCTCTCGTACTACTCCGCTCCCGTTATCGCATACTATCCCAGTCAACTTCGAAGATGGTTCCTTCCATTCGAAGATTTATGCTACATGGAACGCATGCCTCTTCATTGTCGATATTGTCATGCTGTTGGTCACTGTGATATATGGAGATAGAGATAGAGTGTGTGTGTGTGTGTGTTGTGAGAGCAGAGAGAGAACTGGTAGCAGTAAAGTGTCCGTGAGACTCAATAAGAGAAAGAAAGACCCAGATTTATTTAGGGTGATTACCCGTGTGTATATAGATGAGATGATGCAATCATGCTGAGTGTGAATAAAGATGGTGGGCTAGGCCCTCAGAATACGACAGTCACACCCGTTTTACATGCCCAAATAAGCCTCAACCACGGTGCTATTACTGTCAAAATCTTGGTCACATCAAAACTAACTGTCCTGTTCGTCAAAACCTGCCCGATTCCCATGCTATGAAAGTATGGGATAGTACATAGGTACCATCTGCCCCTTTTTTTTTATCTTCAGGACCACTTTTTATTTTAGTAAATGCGTCCATCTATCCACGACGCGGAATAAAGCACCTTTTATAAAAAATCTGGGGTCGACAATCTCAATAACTCGTGAATTCCATCACTGTATCACGCAATGATGGGATCTATCCCACTCGTATGCTCGCGACCTGGTCAAAAATGCCTTTATATTGCCGTTATTGCCACCTTTCTGGTCACACTCGCCTCCAATGCAAACAGAAATCCCAACCTCACTGATCACTTCTGTCAAGAAATTGGTCATGTTCGCAAAGAACGCCAAATTAGACAAGGCAAGAAACCTACCCCTGAATCCACTGCATCGGATCAAGAAAACTGTAAACAAGATACGACCACCTCAATCTATACATATCGAACCCATAGCAAACGCCAGCGCAACTTCTCTCCATCTCTTTCTCCTCCTTTGAAATTCCCCTTAATCACTATCGCAAAAAAAAAAACAACAGTAACAGCCCGGCTACACCTTCTGCCTCACAGGTTCCACCAAGCCAGCAATTCCCTCTGTGTAATGACCAGCTACCTGACACAATCCGTGAAACGAATGATATGGATATGGTCACATAGTTTAGATGAAGAAGGCATGGATGGCACTTGAGTGCTGCCCATTTCCTTTTTTCAGTCCTCAGGACTTTATTTAGGTTTTTCAAATGCGTAGCTTATGTTGCGCATAATAAATACTATTTACACACAAAAATCTGGGGTCGACATGCTTCTTCCTGCTAAACCTACAAAATCTGCAGGTGGGAAACCACCTGGACAACCACAATCCTTTGCTTCAATAGCAGCATCCAATATCAAAGAAATCACCACCATTTATGGCGATGGATTACACTATCACTGAGGATACTAAAGATGCCACCAAAATCCATGCCACTTGGGCACGAATGCCGCTTTACTGCAAATATTGCCACCTATCAGGTCATACAAAGCTGACTTGCCCAAACAAACCTTCGCCACGATGTTATCACTGCCAAAACCTTGGTCATCTTCAGAAACAATGCCCTCACCGTAACAACACGTTTCATCCAGCACCTGCACCAAAACCTACCATGCCTGTCTGAAATGCGCACAATAATAGAAGATAGAAGTGATAAAGATGAAGATAAAAAGAGACGAAGAGAGAGTACAGTGAGACTCAATAATATGGTGATGATTTATTTCAATGATTGAGTGCGCTTATTTATATGTTTAATGGATGATGGCGTAAGGGATGATATTTGGATTGATGTTGACGTGGCTTCCTGATTGAGTATTTGGATAAGTTGGAATACGCAGAGATAGTGGCACCCGTGTGTGGGTGTGACAAATGGATCATTTGTGTAAGCCGTGCGTGTAAATGGGCTGTAGTGGAGTAAGAGCCCTTTCTATGATAAAGTCAAAGTCCACATTCATTGTTTGTTACCTCTTACCCTTATATGTGTGCCATCTCCTTATTGTGTGTGTGAACTACTCGGATGTGTGGATCCTTTACCCGAACATAAGATAGCCTTGAATAAGGTATAGATCAACCGTTGTATGTATGATAGGAGTGAACGGTGTATATCGGTGCACGACACTGTCAACTGTCATCTCCAGAAATAAGAGACACTGTGTTGTCTCCCTACCACCTCCAACTCAAACGATACAACGAAAGCCCTACCATCTATTTCACCTTTAGATAACAACACAGTCTCATCACATACGCCCGATCTTCCACCCTCTTCGACTCCTTTAGATAAGATCAGAGATCACACTCACACCAACTGAAAGACCTGCTGACCATCATAACAGCTCCAACCGTAATTCTTCTGAATCTGATCCACCTTGGGTGATGTTTCAATGGATGTAACCTAGGGTTACATTTTCTTTTCGGTCTTTGGGACCCTATTGATTTAGTCATAGAACCTCCACATATGCAGCTTTCATTCTAGTCGCATAATAAATATATTCTACACAAAAAAAAAAAAAGATCTGCGGTGGACCAGACTTCATGGTTCTTCCTGCTATTCTGCACTTCCCACCCAAAGGTGGTGGACCCCCTAATAAAAAAACCAACCTTTGGATCCATCGTTGCCTCTTCTCAAAACAATGAACAGTTATTCATATGGGGCAAACAAAATGCTCCCAACTGCCTTGTTTATGAATTGACGAATATTAAAATCTCGGAAGCAGAGTTCCGACATGCTGCTTGGCAAACTTCCCCTATCACTGACATATGCGTCCATCTCATATATAAAGTGGTCGCCGTACTATTGCAGAAATTGGGTTCAATACTGAACAGCTTCAATCAAAACATGTTGACACATCTATCAAGCTTCCTGATTACGGTGTATAATAAGCACATTCTACAAAAAAAAAACAAGATCTGGGGTCGACCTCTTAGATTTTTTTCGACTTTGGCTGGTAGCGACATTGCGAAATCTAAAATTGACGAGCTGATCGCGAAACTTGCACACAAGGTGCGCTTGACCCCGACGAGCAACTTTGCACTATGGAGGACGTTTAAAATCACATAATTCTGTAACAACTAGTGAGTGCTTGCCCGCTTCGCAGGCTTCGCACACTTCTTTGGATATCGGGCAGCTCATGTACTAAGACACAACTATATATATTGTCTTAAACATCTTAGACGTGATAATTTCTCAAACAATAATCGATCGACTAGTTGCCCGATATCCAAAGAAGTGTGCGAAGCCTGCGAAGCGGGCAAGCACTCACTAGTTGTTACAGAATTATGTGATTTTAAACGTCCTCCTATGTAAAACCCCACGTTTCATTGTAAAGTTCAGATATACAGCTATCTTTATGTTTTACATATGCTGGCTGTAAGCGTGATGCTACATATATAGCTTTTCCGAGATAATGTCCCCCTAATTTCAAAAAGTTAAAGATATCGATGACGCTCTTCAACACAGTGTTCTTTTCATAGATAGAACGCGCATTACTCCTTGTCGCTCAATGGGATCAGATGTTGACATCACTCGCATTCGTCTTACCTCTCTTCCACGTATGCCAATCCCTGCACTTTTGGATGGCCTCCAGGAAAGCTTGAGTCCATTTGGCCGAGTACTTGAAATTTGATTGTGGCATCTATCATGAATCAGCATCGCAGATGTTTATGGGAGAGGGATTTGCCATTTTGGATCGCACTTCAGCAGCCGGTACAACAACCTCATGGCCTACTCTGTGCTATACCATTACCTGGTGCCACACAAATGATTTCTTTTATGCAACATGGAAGGAGATGGAACTGCATTATGCTGGGTGCCATCAACCTGGCCACCATGTACGCCATTGTCCTGATAATCCTCAAATGATTTATTTTTCATGGTTAAGCATTCTTTTTTTGGTGGTTAAGCATCCATTGTTCAAGGGGGTCACATGGTTGTTCATGGGTGATTTTCTTTTTCTTTTTGTAGATGACAAAATATTCGCAGTTGGCCACCTGCTTTTCAAGGGCCGACATCCTTTATTCACAGTTGCATGACCATTGCTAGCATATGGGTGCTCCTTGTTTAGCGGTTATGCCTGTATTTTCATTACCATCATCAGAGTGTTCAAGCATGCTATCCTTTTGTTTACATATAGTGCATTTTAATTTCATGTAAGTGTCAAGAACAAGATATATGCAGTGAACACTGAAGATAATTTATTATATGGCTTCTATTCCTGCCATTTGTTGCCACCAAGCCAGCTCCTGTTTGGCTTGCGATGAAAGAGGACAAGATGCTTCCCAATCTTGATTCGTCAAATTGAGTGCCTTCGACAGATCCCGCTGGAGGTACCGTATATGAAGCAATGCATCTCCTATTGCTGGAATCATGGATGTGATCTTGCCCAACATTCCCGCTATCCACCTGCGTGTTTGTGGATTCTTCATGGCTTGTTTGATCCTGACCATAAGCTTTGACAGCTTGTCTTTGGGAACACTGAGCGTCATGGTGGAAGTGTTGAAAGTGAAACCCATATATTCTTGAATGTGTGATGGTGTCAAGCAGCTTTTATTCCAATTGATGATAAGGCCTAGCGCCAAAAAATAACAAATCATCGTGGTCATGGTCTTGTGCATCTCTACTTTTGACTTGGTGAGTATGCAAATGTCGTCTAAATAGTAAACTATCCGAATACCTTGTTGACGTAAACCTTCCACGACATATCGCATCAATTTCGACAAGACCCTTGGTGCCACACTCAGACCAAATGGGAGAGATCAGTATTGATGAATTGTATCTCGATGCTTGAAGGAAAGATAATGTCTGGATTCCTCGTGAATTGGTACCACCACGTATGCATCCTTCAAATCCAATTTTGCAAGCCAATCGTCCTTCTCGATGAGATCCCGCAAAGCCGGTACTCCTTCCATTTTGAAATGGTGACATTGAATGAATTAGTTGATACGCTTGCAGTCCAATATGGGCCAAATCTTGTTTAGTTCTTTGATCTTAAAGAAGTTGGAAAGAAAACGATCGTCTTGGGTTGGTGATTTCTCGATCACCTTGGAGTTGAGAAAAGTAGCAACAGCTTGATCCAGTTCTCTTTGACAGCCTCTGTAGAGAATGCCAAGTCTTTGTCATTGTCGTCTTTGTCTTCGATATCGATGTATCTGACTGATGCTGGGTGGCGAAGAGTCTTTCTAATTGTCTCCTTGGTATCAAGGTCAATGGTGTGATGAATAATATTTGAAGGTAGCAAAATGGATGGCAATAAAGATACGATGAGACCGTGTATAATTTTGATGTCTTTATTCATGCATGTCTTACCGGTCTTTTATACCATTCATGAGGAATGCCACTTGGACTGCTTCCCTTTTTTGGACACATTCAACCTCCTTGTTTATCCCTGGTACCCTGGATATGACAAATGGCTTTACCACTGCCAAAAGCGAACACTGCGAGTCGTCACGTTCGTTCAAGAATGTTGGCCAAGGAATCCTCATCATTTGGCTCGATCCCTCTGCTAATGATAAATCGGAGGTCTTCATAGATCTCTGTTGCTGCTCGAGCTGCTTGCATGAGCTTTTCTACATCCTTGTATCTTGCTTAAATGGCTATATGTAGGTCAATGCTCCTTTATCTATGAATATCCTATATCCATGACTGCGCGGCTTAGAAAGATATAAGGAACCAAATATAGATTTCTTTTGTTTATTATATATTTTCTGAGAATAAAGCGCGGACAGAATGATTCTACCACATCGATTGGCGACCTGGAGTCACCTCGAATTGTCGTAGGCATGACCGGCAATGGAGATTTGGGTTTGGCGAGCTTAATAGTGAAACTTGCATACAAGGTGCGCTCCACCCCGACGAGCAATATTATTCTATTCGTGACCCCACGTTTCATTGTAAAATCTTGAGATATGACTATCTTTATATTTTACATATGCTGTAAGCGTGGTGCTATATGGCAAGTGGTCTTTGTTCATTGTCAGTCAAAGACTCTCCTGACAATGGAGCAAGTCCATCGGTTGTCAAACCTGACACATGAATTGCAGTGATCTAAATCTCCGCTTTTATTGAGGGAAATACAGCTAAAAACTTGGATACAATAAAAGAATGTCTAATCTAAATATAATAATCTTTGATCTTTTCTTCGCTCGCTTGCTGGTCAAAACCGCTCACGCACAATGGATCAACCTAATCCCAATATCCCACCACCCAATCCTATGTCGGAAGATGGCTCACAACATACACCAAATCCTGCGGCACTGGACATTCAGGACATGGCACAACAGCTACAACAACAACAGGCTCTTTTGCAGCAGCTACTTCAACAGCAGCAGCAACATCAACCGCAATCAGCAAGTTTAGCGTCTTCTGCCCCTAGGGCACAACTTCATGATTTGCCAGCTCGACCTTCTTACGACTGGCAGCCTGATACTCATTTCCAAACCATGATACCTACCTTGACATTGCCACTTTTCGAACGCACTTTATCAGCTGAAGAAAAACAGTTGTTGTTTGACTGCTATCCTCCCATCTCTGGGCTTCGGTACGCACCACCAGAAACCTTACCAATTGCTGAAAAGCGTTTCAACAAGGCGCACAAATTCCAAGACCAGACATTGCGTCAAATTCAGTATGGTTTGTCGGGTGTATTGCGACCCTTGGATGTGCTTGGACATGTTTTACTTCAAACATTGCCTCAAGACCAATTAGATCGAGTGTTTGCCATTCTTCATGATGTCAGACTATTAGTGCTTCATAACTGCGGCATGGTGAATTCCGCTCGTAATCAACTGGCCCTGCGTGTTGTCAGCCCGGCCTATCAAGTCCCCCCGCCTGATAAAACATACACAATGGATCTTACCACGTTCAAGGATACCTTATCTCATCATAATGCCCTCCAAAAGGCTATTAAGGAGGCAAATCCTCGTGGTAGCAATGGATATAGTCAATCGTTTTCTCGATCAGGCCCGCCTCGAAATGCCGTTGGCGGGCATCATACATCAGGCTCCTGCTCTTATCAACAACAATATCAACGCACCAACAACAATCCCAATCGACGGGGAAACAGCAGCACCAACCCATTCAGAAACCACTCACAGACAGCCCAACACAACAACAACAGCACCAGCTCCCAGTAGGGGGTCGTCTTCAGAAATTTCATCGTGCTTGGTTACGGCTCACCAACAGCCATTGGGTTCATTCTGTCATCGAGGAGGGATTCAAGATCCATTTTACTCGATCAAACAGATCTTGATGCATCCTTTTCAATCCGCTCGCAAGATTCACAGTCTGACAATGCGGATCAAGGCAGCAACCATGGCAATTTTTCCAGCAGCAATGTACACACAAGGAATGATGAGGTTCAAGAATCATTATGTATGCCATCAGCAAGATTGGGATCAAGTGAGGCCTCTTCCTCAAGAATGCATAGAAGAATTGACATGGTGGAATCTCAACCTCGAGAAGTGGAACGGACGATCAATCATGAAGCCAACACCATCATCACGGGTGTATGTGGACGCCAGCAATCTGGGATGGGGAGGTGTAGTACAAGGTCAAGTGGTGCAGGGCACTTGGACACAAGCGGAAGCACAACAATCGATCAATTGGCGGGAACTCAAGGCAGTACAACTCACCCTACAATCGTTTCCCACACTGCGCCACACGACGATCCTCATTCGGTCCGACAACACCACAGCCATATCTTACATCAACAAACAAGGGGGCACGCGTTCAGAAACATTGAGTCGATTGGCAACATCGATTTGGGAAATGTGTCTTCGGCGACAATTACATCTACAAGCCCAACACATCCCCGGCATTCTCAATTCAATCACCGATCAAGCCTCCAGGAAGATTTTTGCCAAGAATCAGTGGCTGTCGTGTCCATGAACAATCACGTGTACCCATCGTCCAGACTCAGCTCGTGTATGGTTATATCGTAGGATACTATCCAATATTAGTTCCTCGTTCTTTCTCTTAAATAAAACACCCAACACCGAGTATCACTTACTCCACCACCGCCTACTACTATACACAATCTACCATACACACCTCAGTGGCAACTAATGCCACACACATTCAAGCAGCTTCAACAAGCATGGGGTGTACACGACGTCGATCTTTTTGCAGATCGTACCACCACGTTACTTCCGAGATACATGTGGCGTGGAGAACGGATCCTCTAGCATTGGCCACAGACGCATTCACACTGGATTGGCATCATTTTCATCGCCCACTCATCCATCCACCATGGAATCTGATCCTTCCAGCTTTGCAGAAGATCCGGCGAGACAAGGTGACAACAGCAACGGTGATCGTTCCGTATCGGAAGAGCGCTCTGTAGTTCCCGTTGCTCAACAACATGGCAACACGTCCTCCGGTGATCCTCAATCTACAACGTCACACACGTGTAACATCATCAATTACCCCTTGGCCTTGGACAAATCCAGCTTAGAAGCTTTCCATGTGGAGTGTTTCAGGCGTAAATTCCTCCTCCTTAAGTACGATGACAACACGGTGGCGCAACTGTTAGCCACTTCACGAGCATTCAATGCTCGCGCTTATCGTGGTCATCAGCTTAACTTCATGAAGTGGTGTACCACACACCAGCTGGATCCCAATCATTTCACGATGGCCAATCTTATTAATTTCTTATCATCCCAACGCTCTCGTTATTCTGTCACCACCTTATCTCTTATACGCACAGCCATTGCACACTTTCATGTACAACCATCTCAATCTCAACAAGCCTCTCAGCTTGATCAAGTGTTCAATTTGTGGCGTCAAGAAGCCCCACCGGTTCCCACTGAACGTCCTCCTGTCGATTTGTCTCCTTCCTTCGACTTTTGCGACACAGTTGTATCTGTCGTATTCTGAGGGCCTAGCCCACCATCTTTATTCACACTCAGCATGATTGCATCATCTCATCTATATACACACGCGTAATCACCCTAAATAAATCTTGGTCTCTCTTTCTCTTATTGAGTCTCACGGACACTTCACTGCTACCAGTTCTCTCTCTGCTCTCAACACACACACGCACATACATCTTCTATTTTATTATATCACATTTTTTTCCGTGAATTCTTTTTATTCTTTTTATCATGTCTGCCCCTGCCAACAACAACGCTACCAACAACAACACCCCTACCAACACCCCTGTCGGCTCCCCTGTCAACGACAACAACAACAACAACAACAACTCGTCTGGCAATGCACCTGACCGCAATACGCCCACGCCTATGTCTGGTGTTGAGCCAACGGGTGCTGCCGCATCCATTTACGCGGACTCTTTGAGTGAAATCCGCATTGATATTTTATCGATGAAGGATAAGCTCAAGTCCTTGGCTGTGGAAAAGGCCCGGCTCAGCACCAACAGACATAAGTCGGCTGAGGTTGAGCAACAGGTAAAAGAACTTGTTGCACAACAGCTCGCATTGCAGCAGGAGTTAAAAGCTGCCAAGGAAACTTTGACTGAGCTCACCAGTGATTTGCCGTCTGTTGTTTCCTCCAGCAGTTCAGGTGATTCATTGCCGAGCAAGAACGGCTTCAAGATTGATCCTCGTGCTGTTCCCGTCTTTTCAGTGATCGGTATTAATGCGGATCACAAGGCCAAGGCTGATGATGTCAAGGTCTTTAGCAGTGTAGATGCC
>JNEU01000791.1:0-32331 GCA_000697475.1 Lichtheimia corymbifera B2541
GTTGAGAACAACATACCAGGATACTCGCAGGCTTGCGCCTTGCATGGAACCACTGGAGCTACCCAGGGTTGACGATTGGTCAAAACAACAGGGCTAGTAGGCACCTGTGTCGATTCACTTACCATTTCCCTGGCCGCCCGCAACGGCACGCCGGCCGTGCAGTCAGCATTGCTGGCAATCGGGACTGAAGTCAACCGATTGTTGGGGCGCGAAAGCCCCCACGGAACCAAAGGAAGAACGACGCCAACGAAGAAGCAGAAAGGCATTACCCACATCAAGGGCACCTCTGGAATGAAGTACCACCTAATGAGGCAAGCACAGAGCACAAGAGCGCGGAAGGACATGCAAGGTTGATCTTGAAGAGTAGCCATTGCGAAAGAGGAGGAACTGTCGCCATGGAAACTCGAGGTCAACTTAAGTACAACCCCGCCAACAAAGTGCCATTTCACCCCCTCTCGATCTTACTTTGCAAATGGCACATTACCAAGTCAATTTACGTGTAGAATTATCTGTAGATCACGGTGCAATAGTTTATTTAAATAAACAGTGTGTTTTGGAAGCACACGGACGCGTCAAAGATTCATAGCAACCATAGTGCAGGGTTCCCTTCTTTCTTTATTTCACTATATATACAGCGCGTTATGATGGCTTTTACGTGTATAATGATGCGTACGTCTCGAAAATGTACTTTGTTATAATAAAGGGGGGCTGTTGGGATGCAAATGAGCGCGTCAAAGCTGTATAGCTACCACACTATATGAAGGAAAATCTCCAGATCCAAAGTATGAGACTTGACACGTTCCCAGAATGTACTTTCAGATGGAGTGACCACTTTTGTTCTCATAAAGGCACTAAGGTTGTCTATAAAAATGTCGAGGAATCATTGATTTAATGATCTTTCACCACGTACCACCAGTGTGCATTGGCCGAATAGGTGGCCTGTGCTCTCAAAATTACACCCCGAACCTGTAGTGAGCTCTTATCTAATAAAAGCATTCGTCTTTGTCGCCATCCACCATGAGCACCCAATCACGCCCGCAGTTTCAGAAGAATCATAAGCAACCCATATCTCTAAATCAGCATAGTTAATCGAGGCGTCGTTATGAGAGTAAACAAGGATCAGCATGATGCCTGAAAGTACTCGCTGACAAAAGGCTTGACCAAAAAGGTCACATCAGCATTAACACTTCAACACCTCAAGTTAGTTTTATACACTCTCATCTTTGTTTTCATAAAGAGATAGTATTTACGTGCCAAAGCTGTCCAGACAGGTCATCCAATACCCGCCCTTATATAATGAAAAGCCTCTGACCAGGAGCATTGAGACCCCAAATCCCACCCTTTCATCTTTATTCTTAGACCCAATCCTTATGTATCATTTCTACTAGTATGGTCGAGAACATTAGCTACGAGCACTCTTCATTATGGGTGGTGCAGGCAAGGAAAAACACCTTTATCTCAAAACTACACAATCAAACCCGGGCCCTTTATCAGAACAAAATTGATCAGTGACCTTAAAAGCAACTTTTGACAAAGTTTCAAGACTCAGGAGGGAGAGGAGCCATTTCACGTCATGGTGGGCTGCAAGGCTTGGACACTGAAATGAGGAGAACGACTCGATTTGCATCTGGGGCTTGAAACTTTGACAAGAGGTAGTTTTGAGGTCACTGATCAATTTTGTTCTGATAAAGAACCCGTGTTTGATTATGCAATTTTGAGAAAAAGTGGGGGTGAATGGATTGGTTGTCAAGTGTGAAAGTGACAGTCGATAATGAGTAAATGACGTCAGCAGCATGGGCCGGTCGGGCGACTTTTTTTTTTTCTTCAGCCGACAAAACAGACACAGGCTGTTGATACCTTTGTTCTCCCCACTCTCTCTTTTTCATATGTTGGCTGCCACCACGCGTAGAGCTTTTGCCTCCCTTTCCAACAGTGCCGCCAAGGCATACAGCACCGCCGCCACCACCACTCAAATCAGCACTGCTCAAAATGGCATCAAGGTTGCCTCGATTGAAGAGCCCGGTCAGGCTGCTGGTTTGTCCGTTGTTATCAATGGTGGTTCCCGACTTGAAAGCTCCAGCGGCGTTGCTCATTTCTTGAAGAACTATGGCTTCAAGGTGAGAGACGACGAAACACGTACACAACACTATCACCACCACAACAACGCCTCTAAACAACACATATCTATCTATATAGAACAACAGCAAGCGTACTGCTTTCCGCGTCACTCGTGAAACTGAATTGGCTGGTGGTGTCTTGTCTGCCAACCTTACTCGCGAAACCATTTCTTATTCTGCCGAGTTTTTGAACGGTGATGCGTGAGTTTTTTATATCTTTATCAAGGAGAGAAAGAGAGAGAGATCACTGATATGATGATGATAGTGCTCAATTCGCTGAAGTCTTGGGTGATGTTGTTTCCAACCAAAAGTTCCAACCCCACGAGTTTGTCGATGTTGCTAAGCAAACTGCTGCTGAATCCTCTGCTGCTGCTCACTCTGCTGAAGTTGCTGTGCTTGAAGCTGCTCATCGTGCTGCTTTCCGTACTGGTCTTGGTAACGCCATCTTTGCCAACCCCAATGCTCGTATCAACAATGATGCTGTCAAGGCTTATGCTGCTGAATTGTTCCAATCCGGTAACATTGCCTTGGTTGGTTCTGGTATCCCCCTTGAGGCTGTCCAAGAGTTTGCTGAGACCTTCATCAACGTCCCTGCTGGCAACGTCTCTCGTCAAGCTTCAAAGTACTATGGTGGTGAGGTCCGTGTTGAGTCTTCTGTCGATGGAAAGAGCCACTACATTCTCGCATTCGAAGGTGCTCCTTTGAACTCCAGTGAATACGCTGCTGCTCAAGTCTTGCGTTTCGCTTTGGGTGGTGAGCAACGTGTCCAAAACGCTGCCGCTGCTGGTCTTCTTGGTGAGGCTGCCGCCAAGTTGGGTCAAGATGCTCAACTCAAGGCCTTCAACATTGGCTACTCTGATGCTGGTCTCTTTGGTGTCTACGCCTCTGCTCCTTCTTCCTCCGTTGCCTCTGCTGTTGCCGCTGCTGCTGAACAACTCAAGGCTGTCTCCAAGGGTATCTCTGAACAAGACTTTGCTGCCGCTGTTGCTCAAGCCAAGTTTGCTGCTTCCAATGCTTTCGAGACTCGCTTGGATCGCTTGGAAACCATTGGTGCTCAGGTAGGAAACGAGGAGGATTTGTGATTGGATTAGAGAGAAAACAAGGTGTATTGATTGGGAATACGTTTAAATAGGCTCTCTTTGATGGCAAGTATACCTCTGTCGCTGAAGTCGCTGCTGCTTTGGACAACGTCTCCACTTCTGATGTCGCCAAGGTATGTAATCACTCAATAGGAGTTGATGGAATGGATGATTGACTTTTTATATATCTCTCTAGGTTGCTGAAAAGTTGTTGAGCGGCAAGGCAACTGGTGCTGCAGTGGGTGAACTTTACAGCTTGCCCTATGCTGATTCTCTTTCCCTCTAAACTGTAATTTTCCAATCGAACGACATATAAACATCAATCAAAAAGGGACAACTTAGTATTGCATGATTTCCTTCCAAAAAACTACACCATTAAATGTCATAGAGAGAAAAACAAAACATGTATTTGGTATATCTATTCCCTATATTGTTGGAAAGTTCATTATGCATCTTTTCCATTTCGCAAGACGAAGAAAACCAGTAGTGCATATATAGGAACTGCGCTTCATCTATCTCTCTCTCTTTCTTCCTTTCTTTTTTTCTTTGTATATTATATACTATGGTGCGTGCTTTATTGCTTGCTTGTTTACGACCCTCGACTCTTACTACAACTACGAGTGCGGCATTGCAACGACCTATCGTATCTAAATTACCACCAGCTATTCGCCATGTTGCCACTACGTGGAGAGTTATGATTCGACCACACTATTACAATCAGCCTGAAAAGTCGTCTTTATCCAAAGCTTTGCAGCAACAACGCAATCCCTTTCGGCAATTCCAACGACGGCTCGACAATGCGAATCCCAATACGGTGCTATATACGCTTTTAGGTGTCAACGGAGCCGTGTTTCTTGCTTGGCAATATGCAGTCAATAGTTACAAAACATTTGGCGACGGTCGTTGGCTCAACTTTATGGCAGCCAATTTCATGAACTCGACTGAAGCTTTCAAGCACGGACGATTCCATACACTATTGACATCATCCATATCGCACCGTGATCTAGGCCATCTTGGTCTTAATATGCTGGTGTTGTATTCCATGGGTCAGGCTGCTATTGAAGCCCTCGGTGCCTCTCGATTTCTATTGCTCTATAGTGGAGCGGGTATTGCTGCATCCTTGGCAACATTGGCCTATCGACAATATATAAGACCTATGCTGGAACGTAAACGTCTTGTTTGGGGAAACGCTCCTTTTGGCTCATTAGGCGCTTCAGGTACAGTAGTAGCAGTAACAAGGGTTGGAAATCACGCTTTATATTCATGCATGCCACATATAGGATCCGTCATGGGTATCACTACCTTTTACGCTTGTGCATGTAAGTAGGAACATAGAGGGAAGCTCTATCTGTGGTATATATTCATTATCCAATGTAGTTCCACGAACCACGTTTTTGCTCTTTTTTGTGATCCCCATGCCAGCCATTGCCGTTGTTCTTGGTGTTGCAGGATATGACTTTTATCAAGCTTTCACACTCAAGGTACGGGATATAAAATACCAGATCATATTCATGCGTATGCTAATGGGGACCATTTATAGAATGAGGTGGTTGACAGCGCTGCTCATTTGGGAGGAACAGCTTATGGTGCTGCCTACTGGTTCTTACGCGTTAGACCTTTGTTACGTGCAGGACGCTGGCGTGTTTAAACCCATCATTAGAATAAAGCATGGTCGATTTATATCCACATTATCACCTAGAGCTTAAGCAGAGAAGATAATAGATGATATTTACTATAGTATACGCTGATGATGGTACTAAATAAAGGTATACAACAACTAGGGCTCAAATTCAAACTCGTTCCACAATCTATCAAACTCGATCTGGAATTCCTTGATACATTCAGGTATATTGGTAATGACAATGTTTTCCCTGTTCTTGAATCGTGCACTATAAAAATGACATAGTTCAATACCGCATCTCTCTTTCTTTTTGTGACGATCCTTACTTTTTCGACCAGTTGAAACTGCCGTTGATCAGCGTCTTTCCATCAATCACAGCGAATTTGTTGTGCATATAAGAGGGGCTACATTTTGTGTGTTAGCAAGGGTTTGTGATGCCTACGATGGGCACTTACGAGTTATCGGTCTTGTAAGGGATACCATGGTCTTTTTGTAATCTTGAAGGATCAGCGTATTTGCTAGCAGCTTGTTGGTCGTCAGTAATGATACGAATCTTTACATTGCGTTTCTTGGCCAAGATAAGGGCATCAGCAGTATCGTCGTCGGTCATGGAATAAACACAAATATCAATAGTCTTTTGGGCAGAATGCAAAGTAGAAATAAAGGCCTTTACATGGAAAATGGGTCAGCGGAGAGGAGAAAAAGAGGCGAATTTCACTACTTACGTTGAAGCTTTCCTTGGATGGGAAAAAGTACGATCGAGCAAAGTAACCATTTTGCAAAGCAACACTGCTTGCGTTAAAGTGCTTCAAGACTGCACCAGCACCAGCACCAGGTTGAATAGCAGACACCAATTCATCACCTTTCTTTTTAAACACTTGTGGTTCATTGTTGTTGTTGTTGTTGTTCTTTTGGTAGGTGACCTGGGTGAAACTCTCAGCATCATCATCATCATCAAAGGAAGGTCGATATTCTTCATCTGAATCACGATTTTTGCGTTGTCGTCTTTGTTGTTGTTTTCTTCGTGGTTTGTTGGAAGGTTGCGGCACAACGGCATCCTCCTCTTCCTCTTCCTCTTCCGATGCTCCGATCTTGTCATACGTCGATGGCACGGCAGTTGTTGTCGTGCCACCAGAAGCCTCCTGCAGCCCCATTTGTATGGCCATCGTCACGCATGTCTCGAGCCATTCAATCATACAACGTTCACGATCAAATTCACATGCTTGACGTGCAGCATCAAACATCGTATTCACCGTACGCATCGTATTATTCACAGAGTGTGATTTCGATCCCAATAAACTTTTGATACGCGAGGTTGCATCTTGCTTTAGCGTATCATCGTTCATGATCAACTTGGCTGATTGCAACGTCTATGATGTAGGTCGGGTCAGCTCCCCATAATGGTAATACGCGTATAATGATAATACCTTGTTCATAAACGGTTGGAAGCTGGCCTTTTTCAAATCTTGACCCGTCAAGGTTGGGGGTGCCCCCATACAAAACAACTCATAGAGTACATTCATGATGAACAATGATGTGAATGTGTGTGCGGTGAAAGAAAGAAAAAAAAGAAAATAGGAAAAAAGGGCGAGACGCTCCCCTTTATTTCTGCGAGCCATTATTGAAATCGTTCCTGTACAACGTAACACATGCAAGCACTCTTTGTCTGATGCAGCAACCGCGTCTCTTTGTCATTTTTTGTATTCGCACAATGTGAGGGGGGATAGGATGCAAAATAGATACATGAATGGGGTATGGGGTGGTTATCAATGATGCATAAAATATTGCTACTGCTATACTACTACTTGGCTTATGTGTACCGAGTGAAATCCAACAAGAGGTCTGGAGGTACCAAAGAAGCTGATGCAGATGTTGAGGAAGGAGATGATACAGGTTGTTGTTGTTGCGTCGATTTGGCTCCAGCCACACGATCTCGAATACGACGAATTTGACGTAAACGTTCACGCCAATGAGAAAGATATTCATGGCGACCACTGACACCTGATTGGAAGACTTGAGCAAAAATGTTGGCATGCAAAGCGGTTTGTCGTACAAAGGCTGGCAAGGAATGAGCCGATACAAGCTTTGGATCGGATATGGGGCCAATATCCGGCATATCAGGACGACGCTGCATTTCCACTCTAAAGAACGTGCTATGTGGATCGGAGGATGCGGGCGAATGAGGCGTGACGACAATGTTGATGAAATTGAATTGACCAGGCAAGGTATCAAATGCATATTCATGACCCGAATCATTGTAAACCACCGTGACAAAGTCATTGCCGATATGACGCTTCTTGTTGCTGCAACGTGGATCACGTGTCAAATCCGTAGGCATCATCGTAGCCGCATGGAAGATCATTTGTGTCACATCATCACGCCAGAAATACGCATAGCGTCCATCAATATCCATCTCGCGATCCAATCCACCTGTATTGTCGGTTCTACCACGTAATCGCTCAATACTGCCAAGCGCATTAAGGAATCGAACATAATCCGGTGACCCGTGTGTGTTGGAAAGAATCTCCACTTCTGTACGCTGACCACGTCCCACATAAAGAACGCCCACCTTGTGAAAATCAACCACTGGAATACGATCCAAAATCCCAATACTACGATGAGTGGCATCATCTTCAGGTAATGCAGGCATCATCTCGGCAACACGGGTCATATCAGGATAGTTGCTCAGTTGCAGGAATAGAAAACCAGGATCAAGCGACTGGTCGGTGCGTCGTAATAAATGGCTGCTCATAGCTGAGGACGGTGTTGTTGGGTCATTGCCTGCTGGATCAGCAAGTACTTGCTTAATACTGCGTTCACGATCAGGACTTGCAGGTGGTATAGGTGACTGATGATGTTGTTGTTGTTGCTGATCATTCAATGTACTGGGTGATGATGATGATGATGAGGATGTTGTTGTTGTTGTTGCTGTTGCTGGTTCTGCCGTATCAAATGTGATGCCAAGTCCTGAACCTGAAGGAGCCTGTTGCTGTTGCTGTGAAGAAGGCGATTCAGGTGATGATGGCTGCTGCTGCTGTTGATCATTTTCAGGCTGGCTACGTGATGGCAAAAGTTCGGGAGCGTACTGCATCATAAGCAATGCTGGCAATGTTTTATAATCAATAGCTCCGGCCTTGATACGATTCTCAATGTTACACATCAATGATACCGTGCCAGAAGGACGACGAATAGTGAATTCAGCCCAACCAGGAGTACATGCTGTACGTAATGTCAATAGCGTATGACCATAAACCCAAGATCGAGTACTTTGACGCATAGTCGTGGTTGTTGTTGTTGTTGCTGCTGCAGTGGTCGTAGTCATCGATCCCGCTACTGGATCACCCATTAAAATCCGCGCTACAAGCGACTTATCAGGTGCAAGGCTGATATCGGCAAAGCTGAAACGTGACAACATGTCAATGCACGTATAAGTCTGTTCGTCAATAGGTCGACCCACAGGAGTTGCGCTCAAAAGTCGCTGAATGATAAATGATACATGCTTGCGCCTTTCTCGTAAAGGTACGGCTGTAAACCATACTGTGATCACCAAGTACGCCATGATAAGTACATATTGCGACAAAGCACGTTGAGTGACCGATGGCGTATTGCCACTACCACTACTAGTAGCACCATTACCCACCACGGGTGAACTTGCTGTGGCTGGTGATGATGATGATGATGGCGGTGGCTGTGGTGGTGCATTGGCGGCAGCAGCAGCAGCGGCTTGAGAATGCTGAAGGTAATTGAGTGCAATAGCAAATACAGGCTTATACATGTCACTTGTAAAGTTGGCGTACAAGGTTGGTAAACGTGCAAGACCAGAAAGAAACTCGAGAATGTGAACCGAGACACTGCTGACTGAAATAATCTGTGACATGCGTTGAAGGATCTCATTGAGCATCTTTGTAACAGAAAGTGGAAGCTCATAACAGCAAACGGCAAGTGCATTGATACAAGGCCGGGTAGCTGCAGTGACTTGAGTGAGGCCAAGATAAAGTGCATAGACAATTTCATCTTGATGCTGTTTGCTGAAAAGACGTCTGTAGGCAATCAACACAGCCAGTATCCGATATGCATGTACATAGAGATCATTGCGCTTGATGGATGATGGTAGATGCTGAACGCTATCCAAGAACCGCCGTGTACTGATCCATGTGACCACTCGCTTCCTTAGTCGTTCAATCGCTCGTTCTGCTCCACAGAATAAATGCTTGTTTCCCAATTGCTCTGGTAGTCGCTCAAGCACATATAGCACAAGTTCCCAACTGCGTGAAAGCTCAAGAATGGTAGTGTATCCTTCCAACATTTCTTCGGTACGTAACACGATTGCTGTAGTGTCGTTATCCGCAAAAGAAACCACTACTGGACTTGGATGACGTGGTCGATGTGATGCTTGTCCATGAGGTGCAGCTGGAGGAGGTACGGCCAATGTATTCTGTTTCTCGCGATTGGCACGTTCTTGCTTACGAATAGCTCGTCGCTGTCGTACGGCTGCCATGACACTGTTGCTATGATTCGATTCTGTAACAATGTTAGCATACATA
The DNA here is from genome assembly GCA_000697475.1 of Lichtheimia corymbifera B2541. NCBI lineage: Eukaryota > Fungi > Mucoromycota > Mucoromycetes > Mucorales > Lichtheimiaceae > Lichtheimia > Lichtheimia corymbifera. Next base: position 9,362 of record JNEU01000791.1, read on the forward strand.
CTCATGATAAGATATATATATATAAAGAACTCACCTTCATCAAGCACAAAAATCCGATGATCAGGAGTACATCTCAATCGTAACAATATATCCAATGCAACCACTTTGGATCCACCATAAACGCATTCCATGTCGTCCATGCTGTTGGCAAGCTCAGTCAACGCCTCAAACACACGCATACAGGCATGCCCATCCGTATCTCGTAGCACCAATTCATCAAACAATTCCACCAATCCACACATGGCTGCTATGCCGGTGCAACAATGATCAGCATCGATGAGGGCAGGATCTGCAATAGGGACCACCGGACTACTTGAGTTGTGTGGAGTTGCTGTCGAACTTCGTGGCATGACTGGATGTGCTACGCTGCTACCCACGCGCTCATGTTGCTGTGATTGGCTCTGTGATCGTCTCAAGGCTCCTCTTTTCTTTTCAAGACTTGCAGGAGATTCAATGCAACGACATCGAGTACATCGTTTCAATACATCCAATAGGCCGTCAAATACTGATTCATCATCAGGGGAACAATCGCCCAGTACGTCAACGATCAAATCCACCGTGTTTTGTCGAATGGTTGGATCACTTTCATGGGGTGCGTTGGCTACCATGGGAAGAACCACGTCTCGATTCACTGCCTCGACATGCAAATCCTTGATCGCCGTACACACATCCGTCACTATGGATAGTACTCGCAACCGTGTATGTCGTTCCACTGTTGTAGGTATATAAAACGTGTGCACCACATCAACAAGACGTCCAATCCATCCATCGGTCGAAGGCAATAACATGTGCTCTGCTTCAAGGTAAGCAAGTAAGGCGTCGGATGCTTCCACTGACAAATGTTGACGTAGCACATGAAGCACATTCATCATGCGGCCAATAGGTCCTGTGTATTGTCCTTGTTTGTAAGCCGAGTACACCTGATCCAGGAATTGTACAAATTGAACCATCAAGACATTGTCGTTGTCAGGTTGTTGTTGTTGCTGCTGTTGTAATGGAAAAGATGCCAAGATATGACGCTCGGCCGTTGACAAGACACGTGTTGTAAATGTGAGTGTGCAAGCATCGCAAATATCCCAAATGGTATCCCATTCCAATAAAGCAATTTCATGTCCCAAATGATCCGTCATCATAGTCAGACTTGCCAATACTGCAGCTTGGACATGTTCGTCACCATGCAATGCCGCCCGACGCAAGTAAAGAAGCACGATCCCATCCGGTATCTGATATGTCGTATCGGCTTCGCGCATTCCCCAAGCTGCTTCTGATAACAATCCAATAGCACCTGTGGCCAATCTTCCGCCTTGAGTGGCCATACGACATAGGGTCAAGACTGCATTGTGGGCGCAATGAGATCGTAACAAGTTGGCCAAGACTGACTTTGGTGAAGAAGAGGTCGTATCGCTTACTTGAATGTTGCACAAGAGTTCCATGAATGGCTTCAATGCATCAAAAGGGACAAAACGGTATCGCACCACCACATCTGCAAAGGCGACACAGGCTACGGTATCAGGTCCTGGACCACACTGTTGTTGTACATGGCGTGTTGCTTTCACCATCTGAGTCACTTCGGCTTCCTCAAACATGGCAAAGTTGAATTTGCATATCATGGTCAATAAATGCATCAAGTCCCGTACATGAGGCACGCCGCCACCAGCTTGTTGTCTCGAATGTCCTCCTCCTTGTTCAAGTGCCACATTCAGCCATCGAATCAATAACTTGGCAACGTTCTTTTCAAAGCCGGAAATGTCACGTCCACCATTGCATAGAGCATACAGGACTCGATACATGTCACCCAAATCTTGCCAGTGCTCATAGTCGACCAATATCTTGTATAATGCCACTCGTCCCAATCCAAGCGTCTCGTATTGTCCTTTGATACATGCAATCATGAATTCAAATACGGCATGACGTGCAGCTTCATTCGTCGTGGTCGTCGTGGTGATATGATTGCTGTCGGTCGTAGTAGTGGTGGTCGTAGTAGCATGTGTCTGGTTGTCGCTGAGCAAGTCCTGCACTGCTTCAAGGACACTATCGAGATGCGTAAACTTGTATGTACGACATAATCCCGAGAATGCAGCAAGGTGTCGACATCGCGTGGCTACAGGTTGACTACTCGACACGAGAGGCAAAATCGTTCGTGCATCGAGAGGCGAATGCCGATCGCTTTGTTGTTGGAGATTAAGACACGATTCAACAGTGATGGAAGAAGCACGGGGTCGAAGAATGTTGCTCAGCCAACGATTCGAACTAGACGATGAAGAAGCCTGGTTGTGCTGATGACTAGCCATGAAACCAAGCGATAGTGTAAAAGCTTGTGTAGTCAGCGAATGTTAGAAAAAGAGAGAGGGAGAGGGAAAAAAAGAAAGATTGCAGGATTTCCGACTAAGCTATCTGTAGATGATTACCACCATTCCACCTATGTTGCATTCACTCTTTATTAAACATGTTTCTTTTGCACAAGCCATTTTTAACGTGACCTTTAACATCAATTGTGGTGTCCTTATCATGATCAAATGAGCCTGTGTCGACCCTAAAGGATTGATGTTAGCTCTTTTCTCGATCCACTTGTTATATCCAAGTTCGCTTTTAACCTCTCATCTTTGCTTTATACTTGGATCGTGCAAGTTTCTGAATACCTTTTTTTTATCTTTGCTCTCACGCCGCCCACATATCGTTGCTACTTGACCCATGTTGATAGCATCTATATAAACTGGATGGCCTTGATCCTCCTCTTTTGCTGCTCTTCTTGTCTCTAACAAATGGCTCAATTTGATTACTGTGCACTCACCGGGGTTGATGAATTGATGGGCTATGCCATTGCATATCACTTTCTCAAGTCGTTTCAAAACAAAGATATGAAAGGGAAAATACGCATCAAGTTATTCTGTCAAAGCCGCCAACACCTTGAGCATCTTGAAAGCATGGGAGGTGAACTTGTCGAAACCGACTACCATGATCAAGATCAGCTTGACCGAGAACTACGTGGTGTACAATATCTCGTCTTTGTTCCTCAGATGGCAAAAAATGCAGTTCTCCTTGGCATGAATGTATTGCACGCTGCAGCGCATTGTGGTGTGAATTACGTTGCCATGGTATCTTGGTAATAATAATAGCAAGGTCTATATCATTGCATGTTTATTGATAACTATTATCAGTCTAGGAATCGGTAGGGCTGCTCGTGGTGATGGTAAACGTTGGCCTATGCATCAGCAGTTGTATTGCTTGGAACAAGTGATGAAGAGAAGCTTTGATGAGGAAAGTTACTGTATCTTTCAGGTTCCAATCCTGGCTGAAACATTCTTCTTTTTGACTCCCATGGTACAAGAACAAAACAAGTTACGTATGCCAGTGGATCAGGATCGCAAGTTTGCTGTGCTTTCCCTTCATGATATCGTCCAAGGTGTTTATCGACTATCGGTTGAGCAAGATACGTCCTCATCATCCTTCGTTTCTCGACTTGCATGGATTATGAACAAGCAACAAAAGAATCAGACCTTGTTCCAATTTACCCCCAGGGAATCTGAAAATCCATCCAACATGGCCAGGCATATGGCAAAGGGACTTGAAAAAGGACACGATTTCTCCTTCGATCGCATTGAACCACATGACATGAGAGAGTATTTGAAACGTATGCGAGAAGACCACAGGTTCCAACAGCGTTTACCCATTGAGGAGACGTTTGCCCATCCTCTCGCAAGTTACCTCTCGGATGCCTGTATCCAAGGATTGCTCGAAGCATGGGATATGGCTGATCAAGGGTACCTGGATAAGAACACGGATGATCTCGAACGAGCCTTGGGTCATCCTCCACAAGATTTGATTCATTTCTTTCAATCCAATCGAGATAGTTTTGATCAGTTGCAGTAGAAGAATAAAAGCTGCGGTTTATTATCATTGGTCGGAGGACAGACATGATTTAAGCTGTGTGTGTGGGCAGTCGGGGTATAGCTTCTTTTACACATATCTATCTACCTATACATATACGTCCACTATGGATTTCCAGAATCGAGTTGGCAGCAAGATCCGTGGTGGTGGTGTGGCAGGATGGTCTGAATCCAACGTTGATCGACGTGAACGACTACGCAAATTGGCCTTGGAGACGATTGACATTTCCAAAGATCCTTATTTCATGAAGAACCACCTTGGCTCGTACGAATGTAAACTGTGTTTGACGCTGCATACGACAGAAGGCTCTTATCTTGCGCATACTCAGGGTAAAAAGCATCAGACCAACCTTGCTCGTCGTGCTGCAAGAGAAGCAAAAGAATCAGCCGCTGTACAGCCAGCAGTGGGTCCAGCAAAGCCTACCGTGCAACGACGCACTGTCATCAAGATTGGTCGTCCTGGTTATCGCATCACCAAGGTGCGTGATCCTGTCACTCGTCAACAAGGTCTTCTCTTCCAAATCCAATACCCACAGATTGCAAACGATGTGATTCCACGTCATCGATTCATGTCTGCATATGAACAAAAGGTGGAACCTCCCAACAAGGATTATCAATATCTATTGGTAGCAGCAGAACCATACGAGACAGTCGCCTTCAAGATCCAAAGCAGAGAAATCGATCGTGCACCTGGCAAGTTTTGGACACATTGGGATCAAGATTCTCGGCAGTTTTCCTTGCAATTCCTCTATTCATCCGCTTAAATACATTTCCACATTCACACGCACACACACATATCACATACGCTACCTCCACATCATCCAACCATGTTCTTGTCAATATATATGTTCACGCATGGCTCTACAATAAATGTTTTCTTACAGCATAATAGTGTATAAGGTGTTTATTGGATAATACTACTACTAGAAACATTATTATTATATTCTTCTTCTTCTTCAAGTACGACTCGTTCCCTTTTCTTGATCAAGCTCGTAGTCAACTGGTTCGTGCTTGGTTACATGCTTTGCAGCAGCATTGTATTGTTGAGCCTGCTCTGCAGTGCGTCCAATACTATCTTCTTGTACATCGGTGTCATTTTGCTTGCGATGGAAGATCCAAACCAAGATACTGCAACAGAAAGCAGCACCTGAAATACCAGTGTACATCCATGTCAGCTTGGGATCAACAGCAACGGACACCAAGGCAAAGCCTAAAAGGGCTGCGACACAGTTTGTGAAAAGGAAAAGCGACATGACAATGGCCTTCATGGATTCAGGTGCCTTTTTGTATGCATATTCCATGCCAGTGATCAATGTAAAGATCTCAGATAACGCAACAAAGCAGTAAGATGGGATCTGATAAGCAGCTGAAATGTAGTTCTTGCCTCCTGCATCACTTGGATGATCGTAATAGGGTGGTGTGCTGTAAATCTTGGCTTGGATACCAGCCGTATAGGCCATGGCAACAGATCCGAAAAAGAATCCCAAAGAGATACGTGTGATAGGTCGCATGTTGAATCCAAATCGGCGTAACGTTGGGTAGATCACCCGGTCAAAGATAGGAATCATGCAAATCTTTTACAACGTTAATATCTTCAAGTACCTATAGTAGGATGATAAAAGCATCTTACTAACAATAAAATGAGTATTGGGCATTACGATCATGGATGCTGTTGTCACTTACCCAAGAACAATGGATCAATGTTATTCTATAATGATGATCAAAACCTGTGTGTGAGTAATAATAAAAGGTTTCATTGTTGGCTTCTTCCATTTACCATGATATCATTGGGAACGTTGCCGGTCCACATGGTAGCAGCCTGCGAAAGCAAATTGTTGCTGATTTGCAAATAGCAAAGCCAGTAGATGGGATACCAGCAAAACACCACGCAAGCTCGCAAAGTACGTTTGAATTCATCAACAAAGACATCGTCCCATGTGGCCTTGGATGCGATTTCGGGATGGGATATGGCAAGATTGGATGGCTTGCAAGCATCCATCTTGTCCAAGTTTGGAAAGAAGCCGTTTATCTTTGTATGATACCAAATCACCTTGCCAGCTTCAAGGACCACGGATCCTCGAGGAGGAGATTGAACGTATCGCTTACGTCCAAGAACCACAATCAAGATGCCAGGGATGAACATGCATGTTGGTAACAGGAAAGCAGCCCAGAAACCAATATTCTTTTCCATTTCAGTAGTGGCAATGGCTGAAATACCTCCAACATTGGTAGCCTATTAGTAATGCAAAAAAAAAAGTCAACGCCATCGTCAAACTCAGTGATGCTGCTGCATTTACCCAGTAAAACATGTTGAAAATACGTTGATACGTTGCTTGCGGTGAGACGATGACACGCTCACCCTTCTTGGTTGTCATCACATAGGGCGTTTTGTCTTGGTATTGCTCTGCAACAAGAGGAGAGACGTTGGCCTTGATACCACCCGTACCCATACCAATGACGATAATGGCAACAACAAAGCCAGGGAATGCGCTACCAGAGGCAACCGCAGAGGGAATAGCCGTCAATGTCAAAATAAGCAAGCCAACAAAGTACATGCAACCATAAAGAATAATGGCATTGATTTTGCCGAGGTACTGATCAGCAATAACACCACCAATAATCTACATGACCGACACGTTAGTAAATAGGGTTCACACACACACACACACCTTATGAAAATCTTACTGGGGTGATATAACACCAAAATCTGTACAACACATTAGAGCTACTTTCAGGGATGCTGTCCTTTCTCGGAGATACTCACTGGAAAAAGGTATTCAAGGCGGTTGCCGTTTGTTGACCACGTCCCATAGCACCAGGCTGTTCAGCGGGATCTGTAAGAATGTTGTTGAGTGGCCCTCTTACTGATATTCATGTAGAGGATAATCGCTTACATTCACCAGGGTCAGGAAACTGAACATAGTTTTGGAAAGGACCAGAGATACCATAATACGTGAAACGCTCGCAGAATTCAATGACAATGACAAGGAACGCAGCCCATGGAATGGTACCAGGAACTTCTCGTAATGTTTTCCAATCTTCTTCGGTAGGTGCAGGGCGTTCGGGGTCGTCTTGTTGAACGGCACCCTGCGAAACAATTACGTCGTCTTCTTTCTTGCTAGCATCGGCCATTGTGCTTGGCTTTGCAGTGCTGTAAAAAAATAGGATGGTATGCTCTCGCGTCAAAAGAGGAGGGAAAGAAAACAAGTAATACAGCTATCCACGTATATATATCCCTGTGTGTGTAGGTTGACGAGCACTATCCTGGTGATGTGGTGATCCGTCAAATAATCAGCTGGTAACCCAAGATCAATCCTTTATTTGTGGAACCCTGCCGTAGAACAAGTTTATCCTAAATCAGAATATGAAACCTGGTACCCTTGTGTTCTCCGCTGTATGCAAAAGGACAATGACACCAAAATGCCTCAATATATAGCAAGCCATATTCGCATGCACCATGCAATACAATCCTCCAAAGAATAAACACACGTATCTTCTATCTGAGCCACAGCAGGGTGCCGTGTCGTATATGTCATTTGGATGCTTAACGCATGCAAGAATATATACGCACACGCTTTCTTCTTACATATGATTAATTTGGAATCCTGATTCGATGATAGGGAGCAAACTTAGTATCAAAGATTACCGCAGTTGCTTGTTTTCAAATCATCTGGAGTCATATTTTTTGAAAAGGGTTATTAACAAAAGGCACGTGGATCGTGTGAAAAAGGTTACTTTCACATTATACCCAAATGTGCTTGTTGGATGAAGAGCGAATTTAGTAAAAAGTTCCCAAAGAATACATACGCATGCTTTTATTCTGTAGAGCCTATCTCTCGTTGGTATCAATGCTAAGCGCGCTGCCTCTCCCTTGCACCACGGACACATTGATCCGCTCGTGAGCGAAAATGAGATCTTTGAAGCAATTCCATATACGAAGAAAGTGCATATCATGACATGGTCGAGCTATGTGTGGTGGTCAGATAACGCTACCGAGCTAGTGGTCGGCATCAGGGTCATCATGGATTCCAAAAAGTGGATCGATGGGTACACAGCAACAGCGCGACCCTTAGCGACCCTTTTTCCGTACAATGGTATTTTTGGTAGCAGAAGCGTATTTTAAAATGACTACAAAATTACTTTTGCATTTTCTTGGTACTGACGCTGCACAATGTACCAAGCCCATTATAAAATTATTACTGCGCCAAGGTAGTAGTTTACCTTTGTTCGTCAAGGCGCAGTATGTTATGCAGTCATTCATGTTCCCATGGACTCCTGTTTTGATCGAGCTGGACTGACCCCGTGCATTACCTAATCAACTTTTTGGTTGCTTGAACCATAACATCGGGTCCAAACCAATAAAGGGAAAAACATATACTTTGGGTGCACACATGCAAAAATATCATAACTCGGTACCATGATCCAAGTCATTTCTTTTTGGTCCCTTCTTTCATTTCCATCGCCAGGCTTATGCCGGTCATCGTGCTACTGTGGACATGGCTTAGGAGTGTTGTTGATCACCATATGCCTGGATTTAGAACAGTGGTTTAGGGACGTCTCATCAAGGTGAGCTACCCATGATGACTTCCTATCGATCCATGTATTCTACCCCGCTAGCTGGCTGCAACGTTACAAAGCGGGACATTCAACAACATAACAAGGTTAAAACACCCTTTTATTGATCACCGCCTCTCTAAAATGTCTATAAACAGAGAAAGACAAATGCCTCGTGTGTAAGTTGTAGGACGATGGTTGCCATAATCGAGCACTTGTATCACTGGGATTATGTCGCGCAACCCAGTCATGTTCGCACGCATCCCAGCTGTTTATAATTTTTAGAGTAACATGTGCTGTCAAAGATCGTTCACTGTAAACTATGTCTAATAGCTAAACTGTCAGTGGCAATGATTGACTTGCTTAATGTAATCGTCTTCATCATATATTTTATAGATTTATTGTTGTCGATCCGATGCTCTGCGCTCCTTTATCGATCACGTAGTGATTCATTCATAAACTGAACAAGTTCCTGGAACCTGGACCGTGGGAATACATATCACTCAAATCGATGCTTCCATCTTTTTCCTTTTCCAAGCAGGACTACAACACACCATAACCAAATAGTGCTTGTAATACGATTGCTTTTTGCCCAAGGTGTATCTGCCATTATCAATACTACTAATTATAAATGACAACCTTTATGGTGATGTTGTCGTACTGCTATTATATGCAACAATAGTAGGTGTAGTAAGATGAATCAAAACTAGTGTTTTATGTATAGGGATCGCATTCGCGTTTATTTACATTCTGGATGAATGACCAAATAAAGGGATATCACAGCTCTTTAATCCTTGCCATTACGAAAGGAATCAACGATCTGGATGGGCACCAAAGATCACGTGACCACCTCCAAAAAGAAAAACAAAACAAGAAGCTCCAAACCTCTTCAGAGGTATGAGGCACGCTCCTAGGTGGGCTCGAACCACCAACCTCCTGATTAACAGTCAGACGCGCTAGCCAATTGCGCCATAAGAGCGTTTTCCTTGTAATTTTTTGTTTTTGAGAAGTATGATTAATTGGTCAACTTCCAAAAAAGGCAACTCAACGATATTGATGTCATGATATGGCGGAAATGTCAAGGATACCAATAACAAAAACGCAATGTTTTTATGGGAGGCATATAGCTCGCAATTCGAGAGTGAAGAATTTCATTGAGCGGAGTAGAATGGGCAACTGCAGTTGTTGCCATGCAACAATTCAGCTGGACTCGCGTCTCCGACTTTTGCCGTTTTCCAGTTTCCTTCCTCTTGTCATTTTATGTTCTCACATTCTTCTTCCTACCTTCTCTGCAATTGCACTCGCATTCGGATGGCAATGGACACTTGTTCAAGGTCGGAATATGTGTGGTATCGTACCTCATTCCAAAGCATAGCTTTTATTTTATCGATTGCAAACCATTGACTCCATGACAGCACACCCCACGTTCTGCCACGACCAAAGGATTCAACAGTGCTCACAAAGCCGTGAACATACAGTTATATCATTCAGTATCAGATGTATTATACAACAGCAGCTTTCTCGATATTCGAGACGCATTTCATATGCTTGTCTGTATGGACCCTCTTCTACACGATACGCGATATGTCGTCCCTGAAGCACAACCACAAACGATCGGTTATTCTTCAGCATTTACCTCTTGCACAGTATTGGTCACCAGTACGATCACCTTTTTTCTCACAAGATCTTCAATAATGTCAAGCATGGCAGCCAATGTTACCGATCGAGGCCCTGAAATATACCAGCTTGCTTAGACATCATACCCAGTGAGTATTAGTATTATATATGTCCACATGTATTCGTATCTAACTTGATGCATTAGGTATATAAGGAGGTGTCATGCTATGGATTCAAATCGCTGGAAAGAACAATGCCCCTACGGATTATTTATTTTCGTTCAAGTTCCTTCAACGTTGGTGCCACTTGTGCTGAGAATACCTGGAATGTTGCTTTGGTTGCTTGTGGCATTGTCAGCAAGAACGATAGATCATATCACGTGGATGCGGCTGAGGATGATGGTGGATTGGAAAAGGGCTCACGTCTTTGACGAAAGAAGGCGTTTCACCGTTTTCGGGATACTGGAATCAATGCATGCAGCAGCTATTTGGCAATCATGGATGAGGGATATTTTCGACGATCGCAACAAAGAACGCAATGACACGAGCCCTGTTGCCTCTATATTAGTTACCCGTACCTTATTCACTTTGCAATCCTGTTTTTTTCATTATATCTACTTTGATAAAGACACACTAACATATGCTATTCTCCTACTTTTTTATGGCTGAAAATTGGATACAACATAATATTTAGAAGGGTATCATGCCATCAGCTCGTATGTGCGAGATGTGGATCGCTTGGTTGGTTACTGGATTGAAGGGGGAAAGTAGAAATACGAAGGTTGGAAAGTCAAATAGAATCATTTACATCATCGTGTTGAGATGCTTTTTGTTCCTTTTGTCATCTAACATATGCTAATGGACAAAATGCAGTGGGAATTCTTAAGCGCTTGTATTCCAAAGATATAAACTTCGAGAGTGCTGTTCAACGTAGTAGTGCACACAGCAGAATGATCGTTATGTTGAACATACCATGCTTACATATGACAGCTTTCAACAAACGCTATTCTAAGTTGTCTTGTATAAGAATGACCCATTTCCAACCCTATCCTAGGCGGACCTTACGATATGGAAAGGGTTCGCCATACACTATCCACCAATAGGCCGGAACCTTTAAGCACTGCCCTGTCGTTTGTCACACAAAGAAGTCCCTCTGCATATTTGGCTCTAATCGCGGCTAGCTATGTGACAATGAACAAGATCACTTTTCCTATAGCATCACGCTTATAGCCGGTATATGTAAAACACAAAGACGCCCATATATCAAAACTTTACAATTAAGCGCGGGGCCTTTAATAGGATAAAGTTGCTCGGCTGGGTCGAGAGCATACACTGCCCAACTCTCAAGTTCGACATGGGTAATGGCAGATTTGGTCACCACGATCGTGAAACTTCTACAGTATATGCTTTCGACCCCGCTGAGCAACTTTGTTCTATGAAAGAGCCCACGTTTTATTGTAAGGTTTTGAGATAGGTGCGTCCTCATGTTTTTACTATGACATGTAAGAAGTGTAATGCTATAGGAAAAAGTGGTCTTTGTTCATTGTCAATCGCCTCACTCGTATTAGAGCCAAAGATGCAGAAGGATCTGCTTGTGCAGCAAACCGCGAGGGCGGGACTTACTGTTGCAGCAGTGTTCATGATTGCTTACTTCCTATAGGTCACATTGGATGGTCCCATGTAGACGATTTTTACAACATGTCGATGAGACCTTTTTGGTTGCTTCAGTAAGTACATACTTTCAGGCACGCTGGTGATCGTTCTTTCCTTGACAAAAGACTTCTCACTTGATCATGCATATTTTGTGATATGAGCTGTCTTATGATTTTTTCCTCAACCTTTGGGTGTGATGGCTTACTTTATAAGTCAAAAGTGTTGCTTGCTCAGTGATGAATGGTGGCGACAACCCCAAGGGCATTTTAGATAAGCGCTCCACATGTCGGGGTGTGATATTGATAATAAGGGGTGGAGCACTGGCCATGTTATATTTCCTATTCTGGACACAATGGCACTTCCTGATGCATGATGCTCGAAATTTTTATAGAAAACCTTAGTGCCTTTATGAGAATAAAAATGATCAATCCATCTGAAAGAACCTGCTGGGAACGTGTCAAGTCTTATATCTCGAATCTGGAGATTTTTCTATATATAGTGTGGTAGCTAGACAGCTTTGACGCGCTCATTTGCATCCCAACAGCCCTCCTTTATAATAACAAAGTACATTTTCGAGAAGTACGCACCATTCTACACGTAAAAAGTCTTCATAACGCGCTGTATATATAGTGAAATAAAGAAAGAAGGGAACCCTGCACTATGGTTGCTATGAATCTTTGACGCGTCCGTGTGCTTCCAAAACACACTGTTTATTTAAATAAACTATTGCACCGTGATCTACAGACAATTCTACACGTAATTTGACTTGGCAATGTGCCATTTGCAAAGTAAGATCGAGTGGGGGTGAAATGGCACTTTGTTGGCGGGGTGTACTTGAGTTGACCTTGAGTTTCCATGGCGACAGTTCCTCCTCTTTCGCAATGGCTACTCTTCAAGATCAACCTTGCATGTCCTTCCGCGCTCTTGTGCTCTGTGCTTGCCTCATTAGGTGGTACTTCATTCCAGAGGTGCCCTTGATGTGGGTAATGCCTTTCTGCTTCTTCGTTGGCGTCGTTCTTCCTTTGGTTCGGTGGGGGCTTTCGCGCCCCAACAATCGGTTGACTTCAGTCCCGATTGCCAGCAATGCTGACTGCACGGCCGGCGTGCCGTTGCGGGCGGCCAGGGAAATGGTAAGTGAATCGACACAGGTGCCTACTAGCCCTGTTGTTTTGACCAATCGTCAACCCTGGGTAGCTCCAGTGGTTCCATGCAAGGCGCAAGCCTGCGAGTATCCTGGTATGTTGTTCTCAACACGACCAGTAGCACAAGTGCCCCGTTATCATGGCAACATGTCGGCCTTGGAGGGTGATGCAGTTATTAGCTCATCGCCAGTTGTGGATCTTTTCAAGCCATCCAAGCAAGTTACAAGCACACGGTCACCAGCACCAAAGTTGCTTCGAGGAATGGCTATGCATAAAGCCATGCAGAGTGTGCGCGCTATGCCGGCACCAATGTCTGCTACTACTACTACTACTACATCAGCATCAGCATCAGCATCAGCATCAGCATCAGCATCAGCATCAGCATCATCCGCATCGTCATCATCCGCATTGTCATCTTCTGCATCATCATCATCATCATCTGCATCTTCTTCATCCTCTGCATCTGCATCCGCATCCGCATCATCATTTTCTTCATCATCATCATCTTCATCATCATCTTCATCATCATCTTCATCATCATCTTCATCATCATCTTCATCATCATCTTCATCATCATCTTCATCATCATCTTCATCTTCATCCGCATCGTCATCTGCATCATATTCATCTGCATCATCATCTGCATCCCTAGACGAGCTTTGTAAGTATTCTTTATGAACGTCTTATCAGCAAGACTTTGATACTGACTGATTTTCTTTTTAGGCGAAGCTCTTAGCATGCTCGACATTTATGAGCGAGATACCCATATACCCGATGCATTGCCTGGTACTCCAGAAGAACCACGAGAAATTGTAGAGAATGGTAAGTGTATTGTATATTGGAATTGGTATTAAATGACGTGATTTCATATTAATCCAATCCTTTTTACTTTTATAGGGGACGTAGGTGCCCCAGAGCCACAAGTGCAAGACTTGCAAGACGTTTTGATGGGATCGCCATCCACATCACCTCCACCACCACCTTCACCGCCATTGCCACCACCACCACCAGCAATTTTGTATACCCAGGCGATGCCACCACCACCACCAATCATCTATCCGGGAGCCACACCGGAAGTAGTAGCAGCAGCAGTAGTTGCAGCAGCATCAGCAGCACCAGCACCAGCACCAGCTCCAGCAGCAATACCTGTTGCGTCAAGCACAGGTAGCAACAACAACAACACCCAATCACGGTTACAGTTCCGAAGGCCGGCATTCAGACCTCGAAGCCGCCTGAGATGTCAGAGGTCAAGTGGGAACCCACCACCACCTCTTCCAAGACCACCACCATCACCGCCAAGACCCCCACCATTAATAGCGCCACCATTATCATCACCAACACCAACATCATCATTATTATTGTCATCACTATTATCATCAGCATCAGCATTAGCATCATCATCATCATCACCGCCTCCATCATCATCATCACCACCACCACCATCATCATCACCGCCACCTCCATCATCTTCACCGCTACCATCATCCTTTTTGGCATTTTTGTTATCACCATCGCTACCGCCATCATATTTACCACCATCATCACCGCTACCACCGCCACCACTTCCACCGCCATTAATATCGCCACTGCCACCATCATCACCATCATCATCCGCATTGCCGTCATCGGCAGCAGATCAGCCAGCACCACCATCATCCATATTACAAGAATATGCGGCTGGATCTGATGCATGTAAGTATACCTACTCAGTATGGAGATTAGACGCTATATGATACTAACCTCAGGTACTTTAGTCATGGGTGGGGATAACATCCTCGAAGAAATTTTGGGCTTTGATGATGAGGACCCATATGATGCAGTAGTCTTTGAAGACTAAAGCTAGTAAGTTACATATACTATGTGAACAATGATCCAATGACAGCATGACTCACATGTATATTACGTAGTGACCATTCCTGTGGCATGAGGATCTCAGCAAGAGTTGCGAGAGAGCTTGGTGGATGGAAAAAACCCCAGCCCGGATTCAGGCGTGCATCTCAGCCCGTTATATATGCCAGCTGCTAGCACATACGGAAGGATCGGCATGTAGGTATCCCGGAGGGAGAGTCCTCACGTCAACGTCTATCACTTTTAGGGCGGGGCCATGGCGAGGACGTACTGTTCCTAAGGATCCCTTGTACCCGGCTACGATCAAGTCACAAAGCATTTGCGGTGTCGCCTAGTCGTGGATCAAGAAGCCAAAGGGCGATTCACTCATCATCATCATGTTACCCACTGGGGTATGGGATTGGACTTGAAAAGGCAAGTTGAAGTCAGTGACACTGCTTGGATACCACTTTTACTAATCACCTTTTGCCTTTTATTGTGGGGATGGGTCATGGTGTATGTATATATGCTGTGATACATCCCTGCATAGTTTGACCGCCCGTTCATTTTGGGATGATGGTGTTTGGGCACAAGCGGTAATCATCTTTGAAGTGGGTACTTGGAAAAAACAAAAGGCATCAAGGCATCGACTTGCAGGGCATCGTAGTTGGACTTGGGATCAGGAATGGTACGTGGTCGGGATGGCAACGCTCTCGAAGTGGTAGACGTTGTGTGTAGGATTCTCTTGAAGGGTGTAAATCCTGCATGTTTGATTCCTTCATTTATAGATGCACTGGTGTACTGGGATGTCACGTTCTGTTTCTGGTGTTGTGGGTTCTTCCTGAAGCCAGAGTGAGGGCTCCTGCTCTTTTTGGGGGTAGAGTTCTCTTTTCTTTTTATCGGTGGTGGAGCCGATGTGCATGACAAGGACTATCAATTGGGGACAAGCCTCTCTATTGCCATGGGCTCTCTTTCATTTACTGGCGGTGAAGCCGATGCGGATGACAAGACTATCAATCTGGCACAAGTCCTCTCTTTCATTTATTGGTGGTGATGCCGATGCGGATGACAAGACTATCAATTGGCACAAGTCCTCTCTTTCATTTATTGGTGGTGAAGCCGATGCAGATGACAAAGACTATCAATTTGGCACACGTCCTCTCCATGTTATTGGTGGTGAAGCCATGCGGATGACAAGACTATCAATCTGGCACAAGTCCTCTCTTTCATTTATTGGTGGTGATGCCGATGCGGATGACAAGACTATCAATTGGCACAAGTCCTCTCTTTCATTTATTGGTGGTGAAGTCGATGCGGATGACAAGACTATCAATTTGGCACTAGTCCTCTCTTTCATTTATTGGTGGTGAAGCCATGCGGATGACAAGACTATCAATTGGCACAAGTCCTCTCTTCATTTTGTTGTTGGTAAAGCCGATGCGGATGGCAAGGCTAGGAGCTTGGTACAAGTCTCTCTATTGGCATGAGATCTCTCTATTACCGGTGGTCGAACCGAAGCGGATGACAACAAGGTTCATTTTGCCACTCGTCCTTTCTTTCCTGGTACAAGTCCTTTCTCTTTATCGTCACGAGACCTCTTTCATTTATTGGTGGTGGAACCGATGCGGATGACAAGGTTATCATTTTGGCACAAAGTATCTCTATTGGCAAGGACTCTGTATACTTTATTTTGGTGGTGGATCGAATGCGGATGACCAAGACTATCGATGTTGCCGCGAGCTCCCTCTTTTGAAGTTATTCATGGGTCAAGCCATTATTGGGTGGAGTTCGCATGAGCACATATTGGCGGCAATCAGTCTTACCAGGAACACTACACAAAGCAATCAAACGGATGCAATGAGAGGCACGATACTGGAAGAGGCATTACGTTGGACGAGCTCTATATTGGGACAATCACCACAAGCATGGGCAATTATCACATTTATCAAGTTACATCTGAAATGGAGCCTCCACCATGTCGGGAACTCGATCATATGAAAGCACACGCACGTCAACACGACCAGTGGAAATCCTATTATACAACCAAGCCAAAAGCAAAAATGGTATGTTAGTGATCAAGTAGGGATACATCCACGAAACTAACCAGCCTTTGTTCACAGGTATTCAACCTCCAAAGCATCACAACAAAGCATATCATCGTCAGAACATCATCATCACAACATCATCATCACAACATCATCAGAAAGCATATCAGAAAAGAAAAGCAGAAAAGAAAAGAAGAAAAGCATACCAGAAAAGAAAAGCAGAAAAGAAAAAAAGAAAAGCATACCAGAACAGAAAAGCAGAAAAGAAAAGAACATCATCACAAAAGCATATCAGAAAAGAACATCATCACAAAAGCATATCACAAAAGAATATCACAAAAGAACATCATCAGAAAAGAACATCATCAGAAAAGCATATCAGAAAAGCATATCAGAAAAGAACATCATCACACAAGAACATCATCACACAAGAACATCATCATACAAGAACATCATCACGCAAGAACATCATTACAAAGCACACCACAAAAGCATATCAGAAAAGCACATCACGAAGCACATCACAAAGCACATCACAAGAGAGCATCATCACAAAGAACATCATCACAAAGAGCATCATCACAAAGAACATCGTCACAAAGAACATCATCACAAAGAACATCATCACAAAGAACATCACAAAAGCATATGGCAACGACAACGGTTTATGACCTTCCTGCGGCAAAGCGATTTCTATCATCATACAAACAAGGCACTCTCAATGGAGCGGACTACTATATCATTATCATGTAACTATAGTATCGCTGCGAGCATCGTTGAAGGAAGGTTTACTTATGATGGTTATCTATAGGCACAGCCGACAAGTTTGGTGAAGCATGCGTAAGACCCCAAGTATATAAGGGCGAAAACAAGTCTGGCGAAGGAGCTGGGCTTCATGTAAGACCCTGGGGCGAAAAACAAGTCTGGCGATGGAGTTGGACATCATTCAATGGTACAGCAACAGCAGAGAGCCTGATCACGTACGTATGTCAACCAATGCATTACAATTAAAGCGATGTCTAACTTTGGTGATTTTACTTTAGATGACACATCTCAATTATCAAACACAAAAGCAAAAGCAAAAGCAAGAAGAACATTGTGCAGGAAGACGAGGTGCCATATTAACAACATAACTAGTAGTAGAAATCAAATGTATCCTTTTTTAATTTAACGTGCAATAAACATACTCTACTACAAAGGACAAGTTGTAGTGGGCAATGCTCAGTCGGGGATCTCGTTTGAAACGCATAAGAATCATGCTTGCCAGGGACTCGCTTCTCTCTTGTGGTGTCAATGAGCAAACGACGTCGTAATCCAAGTCCTCAACTAAGATCGGCTAGTCGCTTCATCCTGCAGCAATGGGTGGTGTCGCCTTTCTATCCACGTCCAATGACACGAGTGAACCAATGCCTTGTGGAAGCGATTGAAGACGACTATTGACAAGCAGCAACGAACCAATCACCATGGCAACGATCGCATGAGGCAATAAGGATATACTCAACGCTTATTTTCTCCATACCAACCAACTAAGCAAGCTCTATTGTTATGTGGATCAAGTTGTTGCTGGAGAGGTGTTCATCATGCAAAGGCTACTTCATCAAGTTGACAGGCGGGTGTGTCACGTGATCCCATGCAGCAGACAATCCTCAGCCAACCTATAGACTTATACATAGAACAGTAGTAGCAGTAATGGATCAATAAAGCTATCGTTCAATGATATCTTCAGCTCAAGCAACCTATGCGTGACCCCTATCAAGACCACCCATCCGTGGTAGATGCGCTTGTAAACCATTGTAGTAGCATGATAATATCTTCTTGACTGGATGTTGTTTTACGTACCTTTCTAACGGCAATCATCATCCCATTTATGCAGCAATCTGTCAATGAAGTGTGCAACAACGTACCCACGTGCCATTTCACCCAGCTCATCAGCTTGCGTATAGTGCTCTTGATACGATCAACCAGCAGCAAAAAGCTCCATCGCGCTTAATGTAGTATAGATAAAACATGCAGGTATCAGTTACTAGCAACTTTCATAATGAAGCGTGGAGGCTTTATGAGAACGAAATGATCAGCGTGCCCGAGAGCATCATGCGAGGAAGTTTAACGTGTGAGATGGGGAATCTCATGCTCATGGACCGCCTGCACTGCTTATACTTCCCATGTATTTACCGTCGGACGATCCCATTCAAAAATATCACAATGAAGCGTGCGATTTTGATATGAATGGAGTTGATCTGCAGGACTCAGAGAACCTTCTTACCAAGTTTCACGTTCGAGATGGGGAATCCCAAGGTATTTCATACTAAACGACATTTCATGATTTTGGGCGGGTACGGAATTTCCGTCCGTCATAGTAAACCTCACGTTATACCCTCCCATTCAAGATTTCCAAATGAGGCGTCAGGTCTTTATTATGGCAAAGTTGATCAGCGTGTCCAAGAGCATCTTGTGCGAAAATATCAAGTCTGAGAAAGGCATTCTTGAGGTCATGGACCGTTCTCCATACATATAAACCGGTCCGTTCATCATCCGACGCTCCCATTTTAATTCTCACAATGAAGCCTGCGACTTTAATATGAATGGAGTTGATCAGCATGTCGACGCCCAGCGCCCTGACCAAGTTTGGCAATGGAGATGGACACTTGGGGGGTGTGCACTATGCACCCTACTTGCGTTTCGTCCGTCCTATATTTGGACCGTCCGATTCATAAAATATCATAATGAAGTATGCGATTTTTAAATGAATGGAATTGATCGTCATGACTCAGAGAATTTTCATACCAAGTTTCATGTTCGAAATGGGGAATCCCAAGGTATTTCATACTAAATGACATTTCAAGAATCCGGCCAGTTCCAGAGTTTCCGTCCACCATAGTAAACCCCACATTATGCTCTCCCATTCAAAATTTTCAAATGAAGCATGGGTTCTTTATTAATACAAAGTTGATCAGCATGCCCAAGAGCATCTTGTGTGAAAGTTTCAGGTTTGAGAGAGGCAATCACGGTCATGGATTAATTTACAGTGTGCATGAATCTGTCAAACTCAGTGCCTGACCTATTTAGTTTCCACTTCTTCCACTCTCAGCCTCTTGTCTCTTCCGTCTCCCATTCTCAACTGTTGCCCCATTCAAGTATAACTGCTGCCTATGATCGATTGTCCTGCTTCAACCCACCATGTCAATGCTGCGAATGACTTGATACGAAAGCCTTTGACTGAATGGCATACTCGTGGTGTGTGCATTCCACTATAACCCCCACGCTCCTTGACACGCCACGTTCTCTTGTACACTCTTCTGCCACAACCAATCGTAACAGCATTCATTCCAGCGGCTGCTATTAGCGATGTCTTTACTTCATTGTTTCAAACCGCATTCTTTACTTGCAGCAACTTGTCTTTCAGCCTTTTCACGTGAACAGCAAATCGGCATTGTATGGAAGCAGCTTTATTTACATGAGGCAATTTGCTTTGATACATACGGATTACAATGGATGGGATACCATATCAGCTATCAAGTACACCGCAATACAAGTAATCTTCATCTGCTTGGGCTGCGATGGAAGAATATGACCAAGAAAGGATTGACCAGCAGTCGGATGGAGAAGGGAGCATATGGATATTGGCTTGGTATGTGGGATGGAAGGAATTGGATATATACAACGCATGGAAAGTGAGCCTTTGATCTTATGTATCCTTTGTCTAGTTGGCGATGATGTTTGATGATATGATCCTGAACGATTGGTGCCTCAAGACATCGTACTTTACACGCTATTCCGTGGCAGTTATTATCATCATCCAGCTCCATGTTTTGACACGCTGTGTATATAATTCGCCATCACGCATCAAGCGCCACCGCTCATCCGTCAATCCACCTTTGCACAATGCACGCCCAAAGGACGATAGAAATCTCTCTCCCATACTGATGTATCTTCCCCATTGGAGCAATTCGTTGTATACCTCTCTCTTGTGAACGATGTTGGATTAAAAGGTTGTTATACCAAATACGAGATTGTGTGGGCCAATCGCTTCTAAGAGACCGAGTTTGCTTTTTCTGGAGTTTGATATCGTCGTGTGTGGGCACTTTATGGATTGTATTATAACAAAGAACTATGCAGGATTATATTCACCTGTAAATGTGTGATAAGGGAAAAAGAGAGGAAGGGTCTGATTGAACCATTATGTCTTGAACAAAGGCTGTATTCAATAGTAGATATCTCAACTAATTGGATCTTGTCATAATAAAAGTATACGGCAGGAGATGTGCATCATTATTATGGATAACAATGAAGCTTCATGTATGATCCACAACAAAGAGCAGCTCTAACCCGCAGAGCAGAAAAAATACAACCCCACCACGACACGTATAAGAGCATTGACATTTGACGTTGTTATCAATCAAAGAGATATTGGTAGAGGAAGACAATGTTTTTTATTCCAAGTATATGGGCGTTTCTGTGCACACGAAGATTGGTAACCTGGGATCCTTTATAATGATGACTATCCAAGTATGAATGAGCGACTACTGAGAGGACTTTTGTGATTGTCAGCGGGGGCACGTGTTTCGTATCAACTATATAGAGCTGGGTTTAGGCAAGCGAAAAGAGAGAGAGGACTTCCTTTTTGACAGCTACTTGACCTTCAACATTGAGTTTTTTGAAACGGACATTCAGCAGTGCCGCGATTCTACGCATGCCCAAACAAACGCAATCATTTTATGCTGTCCGGCATGGACGTGAACCTGGAGTCTACCGTTCGTGGGCTGCATGCAAGGCACAAGTCCAAGGATTCCCCAGCGCCATTTATAAAAAGTTCCCTACCCATGAAGAGGCCGAGGCTTTTATCAAAGACAAAAGTGGTTTGAAGCGTGCAGCAGCAGCATCCCATGAGAAGAGCAATACGCGACAGACGATATCAGAGCAACGAGTAACCACGGCAACAACAAAGAGTGTGTTGGATGATTCACCCACAGATGGACGACATATTGTATATACGGATGGTGCATCCTCAGGCAACGGTTATCATGGTGCAAAGGCTGGCTATGGTGTTTTTTGGGGTGATAATGATCCTCGCAATCAAGGTGGTCCATTGCCTGGCGACAGACAAACCAACCAACGTGCTGAGTTGTATGCAATGATCCGTGCAATCGAGCAGGATATCAAAGGAGAAAACGTTCTTGAAATACGCACCGATTCCCAATACAGCATCAACTGCGTGGATACCTGGAGCAAATCATGGATAAAAAATGGGTGGAAAAGTTCCAAAGGGACACCTGTGGAGAATGCGGATCTTGTCAAACAGTTATTGGCATTAAGGAAATCACGGCCTGGCAAGATTGAATTCGTTTATGTGCCTGGTCATCGTGGTGTATATGGCAATGAAAAGGCGGATCAATTGGCTGTACAAGGAGCAAAAAGCATCGTGTAATGTGTATATAGACATCTCTCTCTCTCTCTCTTTGCAAGTATTAAAGTACATATACAAATAATCAGTTCTTTTTATTCTATTTACAAATGATGATGGTTAGTCTCGAGCACACTATTTTCTTGACGTGCTTTGTAATGGATCTCTGAACAATCTCTCAACCTTGATGCTGCTTGCTCAGGAGTAATGTCACGTTGTGGTTCACCTAGCATTTCAAAACTATGCAAGATATATGAGTATCTAGAGTTCACAATGGGATGGTGATATGTATTACTTACCCAACAAGGAATTTACGAACAGTAGCACTTCGAAGCAAAGGAGGATAGAAATGTAAATGCAAATGAGCATAGTCGTAATCATCGCCGATGGGTGCTTGATGGATACCCATAGAATAAGGGAATGAGCATTCAAAAAGGTTGTCATAGCGACACGTGATACGTCGCAAGGCATCTGCAAGGTCCTGTCGATGTTGGTCCGAGAATTCTTTCGGGAATTACTACGCCCGCACCAAAATCCCATCTCACCCGCACCAAAAAACTAGGCATGCTAGTCATATACTCAGATCAGCCAATAATATGAAGTGATATAAACACAGCACCTTTCTGCCCTCGCTGGCATAATATCACGTGCATTATTCATCATACCCGCACCATTTTCGCATTCGGGTCTTTCATGCAACGCATTCATCACGTCACGTGTATA
The DNA here is from genome assembly GCA_000697475.1 of Lichtheimia corymbifera B2541. Lineage (NCBI taxonomy): Eukaryota > Fungi > Mucoromycota > Mucoromycetes > Mucorales > Lichtheimiaceae > Lichtheimia > Lichtheimia corymbifera. Next base: position 32,210 of record JNEU01000791.1, read on the forward strand.
TATCCACCATGCCCGCACCATTTTTGCACTCGAGTCTTTCATGCAATGCATCCATCATGGCACATGTATACATGCACAATTTACAACTATGCACAAAGCATACATGCTATACTTTGCAATTC
>JNEU01000793.1:0-21950 GCA_000697475.1 Lichtheimia corymbifera B2541
TCAATAGCTTTGGAGCGTGACAATCGTTGGATCTCACGATGACTGAGAAGATATGCCAAATCAGGAATCTGTCGTTTGCGACTTGGAGTCAAGATATGGGTGTGGATGCCTTGTTTGATCTGCCAGGTGTCGTGTCGCCAATCCGGTATCGGTTGTACATGCTTGAACCAATCTCTGCCAAGGATGATGTCAAACTTGGCATCGAACACATATGCCTTCCATGGATGGGTGCAGCCGCCAGCCATTGAAAGATCAAAAGATACCAGTGACTTGATCGCCATAGTGTGTCCGCCAGCTGTTTCCACTTCTCTCCCCTTCACCAAATGATGCGTCATATGCTTGCAAACACGTGGAGAAATGTAAGATATGCTAGCGCCAGTGTCGAGCAAAACAGTAACAGGTGTTCCATTGCAGACCATAGAGTACAAGGGCAATGGGTGAATGAAAAGATAGGTCACCACATTTTACCTCACTTGACAAAAAATGACACCTCCTCCAAGTGACTTCGTTTTTGCTCCATATATAGTTCGCGATGCGAGGAACCGCATGCTGTTATTCATTTGGCACTCCGATGTGTTCCCGACGACCTACATGAAAATATGTACCGGGGATTTTGGCTGAAAAAGGTGTTCAAGATGGCCGTTGCACAAAGTTGACTACGATCTTACTACCATTTCTATGGCGCATGCAGAATGAGGGCCAGGATGTCGGGAACCAAACCCGGCAGTGATTGAGGCATAACGCGATGAAATATAGCTGAAAAACCATTGAAAATGACCTTAATTCCACAGTTTTATAAAATGGTTTTATACTGTGGCATAAAAGTTTGCCCCTAGAACCGTAAACGCTACATTATAGTATCGACAACGGGGAATTCAATGAAGTAACTCCGAAGATTCTCCGACTATGGGATCACTAGAGATAGGCGGTTAAATACCGTTGCTGATCATTTGACAGCTTCAAATCTCTATATTGTATGTATTGCTGAGATGAAATGCAAGTATAATCTTAGCTACTGATTTCTAGAACGTTTTCTACGAGAATTGGTAGTATAACTGCCGGATTGGTCATCGTCATCTTCAGTATCTGTTACCCATTGGGTATCATCTAATGTTGATATTAATGCCTTGTACTAGTCAAATGATTTACACTCGAGCTTACTATTAAATTCAGAGTCGTCATGGTCAAGGTCGTCACGTTGGCGCTTCACTTCGGTGTAAATGAACTCCTCCTCCACGCACTGAGAGCTTGTCACCTTGTCAAACGATACCTCCTTCAATGCCTTAATAATACCACCCCAGAGGTCACCTGCGTGCTTGCGACGGAATATAAATTCAGCAAGATGATACTTCATCGTGGGGGCCGTTCGGTGGCGTGCACGAATCATGGATTTGATCCCATTCCATGTGCCTATAGTTAGACAGTTAATGAGTATATGCACAAAATGAGTAATAAGGCGAGACAAATATACCTTCAATGGTGTTGGTATGGACACCTGCAGCAGTCTGAAACTCCTTTGCATGGTTAACCGTGCGATGGCGATAACGTTTGCCTAGAATTCGAGAAAGCCCACAATACCCTTTCCAGCAATCGGTACGAATCTCACTCCCTTCCTTGATGTAATTGCTTAGGATCAAATGCAAGGTGTCCTTTTTTCGGTCTTCAACCGTTGTCACGAAGATCTTATGCTCCGGCGTGTGTTCAACACCTCCAACGACCCAGACACCTTCTACTACATGTCCTTTGTGGTTCTTTCGCTTTCCGAACTTGGATTCATCAACCTCTACGATGATTCTGTTCCCGTCTTTATCGATGCCACCTACGTTGTGATGCAAAGGATTAATAAAAAACCACACCTTGCAATCGAAAACAACAATACTTACCGATGGATACATCCTCTTCCTTAATATCAGCATTCATGAGGCGATACAACAAATGAATTACACTCCGGATCGTAGGAGCAGAAACGCCTGCCAACTCTTTGATTCCTTGAAACTCCAACTTATATAGGTACAAAAAGGTAATACCCAGAACTTGGTGCATGCCAATCTTTAAGCCGGAAAAGAAGCTACCATCACGAATACTCTTCTGAGCACGACGACAAGTAGCCATGGGGCGATGCGTGCACTTCCAAACAAGTTGCTTCTGGTCTTCTTTCTTCTTGATAAGCATCTTCGTCATCGGTATACCAGCTGGTCATTTGCGCGACTTGGCATAAATGCCTTGTTCAAAAAGCCATCTAATCACGCAATGATAAACAAACCTTGAAGGATAACAAATGCATGCTCTACTTACTCTTCAACCTCGATACTGTTAGGGAACTTTCTAGGAAATTCCCATAACAATTCTTTGCGTTTTCCAGTCGAATGATCTTTAACAACGGCCATGATGGACAAAAGTGAAGCAAATACGAAAGAGAGGAAGAAAAAAGTTTGCACCCTGTCAGCCACCGAAAAAACTTTTCACATCGAAGTCACTTTCAGTCACTTTTGTCGTGATCAAGATTGGCTGCAAAGCAAAGGCCAGACCAACAAATGATAGAAGATGACTTTTTACAAGGGATGAAGATGATGATTTATTTTGAATACAATGTGTTCTTATATATATGTGTGTGTGGATGCAGATTCTAGAAACGAAGGGAAAGGGAAAGTGATGGAAAGTGTGACCGTGCGTGTGTGTGATATGTCAGAAGGAATGTCACGGAAACATGGATGGAAACATGTGATTTGCCAAAACGTAGAGAAGTATATCCGATCAATGTGTCAAAAGGAATGTCATGGAATCAATGGATCAAGGTCATGTGATATCATCAAAAGGATAAAGAAGTGTATCCGACTATACCCCCTTCCGAGATTATTGGTCGTCCTCGATCCAATCGTGTTTAGCATTAGGGCGAGAAGTAGGTACTTGATGACGATTATCAGCACGACGTGCGGTAGGATCGTACCATGGTTGTGAAGGAGCGGACGATGCATTGACAGGCTTAAGTCGATCGGTGTGAACCCATGAATCATAAGGTTTACCCCACATGTCTTCCAACTTGTACGTGTCAGCATCATGATTGCATGCAACCACACGATAAGGCCCCTTCCAGTTAAGCTCCAAGTTGACACGGTTTTCATGACGCATGAGTACGAGATCGCCTTTCTTGTAGACACGATGCTTCATATGAAAATCCCAACGATCCTTGTCAGCTTGTCGATCCTTAGAAGTGCGATCCTTGGGCAATAGCACGAGCTTCGCGTAATTGCTGCAATGACGGTAAACGAGCATCCTTGAGGGTTTCAGCACTTGTTTCAGAAAGATCAGGAACGATGAATGGCTTGAGAGGATCAGCAGGGAGAACAGGCTCTTGACCATAAACCATATAAAAAGGACTCATCTCGGTTGTACGGTGTTTGGGGATCCGAGCAGCGAAGAGAGCAGTATCCAGGTATTGATCCCAATGGTTGACAGCACCATTGACATATTTGCGAAGCATTTCCTTCAATATACCATTTGTGCGTTCACATTTGCCATTTGTGCGTGGATGATAAGCGGATGTGAAAACATGGCGAAGCTTTATGCGACCGATGTAATTGGCGAGGACCTTGGATTGAAAGTTTGAACCACGATCGGTAACAATCTCGTGTGGGCAGCCAAAACGCATCACAATTTCCTCATAGAGAAAATTAGCAATAGCCTCACCAGTGGCATCAGGGACAGCTCTTGCTATAGGCCAGCTTGTTGCATAATCCACTGCCACCAAGATCCATCGATTGCCTTTTGGTGTTGGGGGAAGCTCACCAATGAAATCCAAGTGCCAGCGTGAGAATGGTGGTGGGATATCAGTCAGGTGCATGGGCGCATGATGCGCGTCACGGTTGGCGTTTTTAGCAAGTTGACACTGAGGACACGAAGCAACCCATTCCTTTATATCTTGTTGCATGTTTGGCCACCAGTAATGACGCTTTACCAAATGAACAATATTTTTGCCAGCAGCATGTCCAAAACCACGGTGGAATGAATCGACCAAATCTGCACGAACAGAAAAACGAGCAAAACGCACTTCACGTGCTGTGTCTCCCTCCTTCACCAACCTGAACACCATGTTATCACGCACCACAAACTTGCTCTTGTGCTTATTCAGCAAATCACGCAACATTTCAGGTCGCCGTTCTTCAGGAAATGCATAAAACTTGGGCCAGTCTGATTCTTGAACCGAAGTTACTGTGTAGAGGTAGGCAGGCTCCATATCAGCACTTGTGGTTGTACACTGAGGCCCATCGCGCCTTGATAGGATATCGGGAACATGATTTTCCTTGCCTGGCTTGTATCGGATCTCAGCGTCATAAAGCTCAAGTTCAGCGATCCACCTTGTAAGTCTTGTTGTTGGTTTGGATTGGGTTCGAAAATAACGCAAAGGATGGTGATCGGTATATACAACATAGGGACGACCATCGATGAAGCAACGCCATGTTCGTAATGCATGAAGAATTCCAAGCAATTCCCGCTCTTGTGCAGGATACGATCTCTCAGCTGGTGACAACTTCTTTGATTCGAACGCCACAGGATGCATCAAGCCATCATCACCTTCTTGAGAAAGAACCGCACCCACTCCAAAATCGCATGCATCGGTTTCCACAACAAACGGTTTATCCGGATTGGGAGCAATGAGGATAGGAGCTGACGACATGCACCGCTTAATGTGATCAAAAGCTTCTTGACAACGATCGTTCCAATCAATAGCACGCAACGTATGCCCGGTACCCTGGGTGAGATCAGTCAAAGGAGCCGCGATACTTGCAAAGTTCTTGATGAAACGCCGATAATGTGATGCAAGTCCAACAAATTGTCGCACCTCTCGAACATTCGTTGGTACAGGCCATGATTGGATTGCAGCCGCTTTGGATTTGGATGGTAAGATGCCTTGATCACTGACATGGAAGCCAACAAATTCTAATTCTCGCTTGTTGAATTCACACTTCTTCAAATTGGCATACAACTGGGCCTTGCGCAAACATTCCAACACTTTTTGAACGTGCTTGATATGCTCTTCTTGTGTGCGACTAAAAATGAGAATGTCATCAAGGTAGACCAAAGCAAATTTATCAAGATACTCGCCTAGGATGGAGTTCATCAATCGCTGAAATGTTGGTGGTGCATTCGTGAGACCAAAAGGTAAGACCAGGAACTCGTATGATCCATAACGAGTATTAAAGGCAGTTTTAGGGACATCTTCCTCTCGAATTCGAATTCGCACCTGGTGGTAGCCACTCTTGAGATCGATACTTGTGAAGAAACGCGCACCACGCAATCGCTGCAGACACTCGTCAATCCTTGGTAAGGGATGGCCATTACGTTTGGTCACTTGGTTAATGGCACGGTAATCAATGCATAACCTCATGCTGCCATCCTTTTTTCTCACAAACAGAACCGGAGCTCCCCAAGGAGATGCACTTGGTCGCACCAATCCCAGATCCAGCAATTCACCAAGTTGTTTACGTACCTCGTCCAGTTCTCGTGGGCTCATTTTGAAGGGTGGTCTATTTATCGGCCGTGCGTCACCGGTGTCAATGACATGTTCCACTTGCCGTATTGGAGGAAGACCTGGAAGTGAATTTCGGAACACATCACCATATTCCTTGATCATTGCCTTGAATGCATCGTTATCAACATCATTGCCTGAATTGCGAGTCGATGCAGTAAACAAGAGAAACATTTCAGCTATCTCCTTTCGCCGTGAGTATCGTTGAACCTGACGCTGTGAGATCAAGTATGCTAACTCTGGAAAGGGACGGACTTGACTAGGCTCTAGAATGAAGGTCTTGCCGTGATGCGTGATTTCCCAGCTGTCATGACGCCAATGTGGAATCGGTTCTACCGCCTTGAACCAATCTTGACCAAGGATGAGATCGAATTTTGTATCCAGAACATATGCTCGCCAAGGAATGACACAGCCATTGACAACACTCAACTCAAAGGAAGCACGGGCATATATACCGATTTGATGACCACCAGCAGTTTCTACTTCTCTACCGACAACTTGCTCAGTTGTGACATATGAACGAAGCCGAGGTGAGATGTAGGATGTGCTGGCTCCTGTATCTAATAAGACATTTACCAATTGCCCATTGCAAGTCATTGAATACAGGGGAAGATCGGTTTCCTTTATTGTGTTGAGTTTATCAATGCGGCGAATGTCATCCTCTAAGCTAGTGGCACCATCGATGGGATCTCGCAAATCAATGAGTGGTTCTTCCAAAGGTTCTTGTTGTTGCTGTCCTTGCTTGTCACCGGGATCCATGGTACTTGTTTCTTGATGCTCCACAGGATCAACCATATTAAGGGACTGGAAAGTGCGTGACGAGCGTCCCTTTAGACTCGCCACGCTTTGCCTTTTAAAGGCTGCATATTCTTGTCACCTCGGCGCGGGGAAGGACATTGTCTTGCGATATGGCCATAACCTTGACAATTATGACATTGGATTGTTACCGGACGTCTTCCAGCACCGCGATTGTTTCTTCGATTGTTGTATAATGCATCCAAATCCATGGGAGTGGGACCATCAGCAGTGGATCTTGTTTCTTGATTGTTGCCTTGGAAATTGAAATCACCGACACGGTTGCTGTGGCCAGGTCTTTGGTTGTTGAATGATACATCCCGTACACCACGTGCACATTCGACTGCAGCTTCATAGGCTTCCGCTGCCGAATAGGCTTGCTTGAGGGTGGTAGGTGTCTTTAGGAATACTTGTAGTCGTGGCTCGTATTGTAATCCTTGAATAAATTGATGGACTGCGTCCTCTTCAAACATATCCGGAAGATCCAACATAATGTCGCGGAATTCAATAATATAATCACGGATGCTGTTATGCTGTTTTAGCTTCTCCAATCGTTGTCTTGCCAGCTGAGTAGCGTTACTTGGTCGAAATTCCTTGCGAAAAAGGTCCTTAAAATCGATCCAATCCTTAGGTGCTTTGGTTTCTCCAGTATTCTCATCAATGGACTTTTCAAGATGTCTCCACCACGTCGCCGCCGAGTCTCTCAATAAGGTGGATGCAAATAAAACATGTTCTTGATCATTGAGACGGGTAAGTTGACAATATTTTTCAACTGTGTGCAACCACGCCTCTACTGCTCCAGGTGAGCGTTCACCACGAAATACATCAGGTTTTACGGGCTTGATATTGCTTGCTGTTACTCCAGAACTTGCTTGGCTTTCTCTTCTCAAAAGGATAAGCTCTTCTTGCTGACTGCGTAGTTGTTCAAGTATGGCTTGGATAATCGCCGGGTCGTTCATGCCTTGGTTTACGGTGTTGCCAACAAGAGGTGCTTCTTCGTCGTCTGATTCAGGAATTTCTTGTCTTGGTGTACGATAGCTTTGATGGTAGACAGGATTCATCAGCTACCAATTGTCGTGATCAAGATTGGCTGCAAAGCAAAGGCCAGACCAACAAATGATAGAAGATGACTTTTTACAAGGGATGAAGATGATGATTTATTTCTGAATACAATGTGTTCTTATATATATGTGTGTGTGGATGCAGATTCTAGAAACGAAGGGAAAGGGAAAGTGATGGAAAGTGTGACCGTGCGTGTGTGTGATATGTCAGAAGGAATGTCGCGGAAACATGGATGAAAACATGTGATTTGCCAAAACGTAGAGAAGTATAGGATCATATGCATTATGGGTGTCACGGAGAAAAGCGTTCATAGCTGCCTAACAACGGGCGTGCGGAGTTAGGGTGAATTACTAGCGGATAGAGAAATACTTAGCGGATACAATGCAATTTACTATGCAGTGATACAATGCGTAGATGACGAGTAATCGGCGATTAAAGTCGACCCATTTTCTAGGTATGAAAAAACCAAAAAAGCAAAAAATCGCTATTTTCTCAGCAGCTATTGGACCTGCAGAGCTGAAACTTGGTATGTGCCGTTTTTTCGATAGTCCAAATAACATGGCCAATTTTCATAACAAAGTACCGACCTGAATTTTGAAAGAAATCTAAAATAGGCAGCCATGTGCGGCATAGGTGTGTCAGGTCAAACGACGAAGTAAACGTGTGTTGGTGTAATGGTTATGATGGTAGTTGGGTAACTGTATGGCCCTGGTTCGAATCCCCTTAATATTTTACACAAAATTGGTATGATAAGTTTTTTTTTGGAGGAAAATGGTCAGTTTTTGTTACTTCGATTTCTCCTGCTTCACCTGGCCTACATGCACCAGGTAAAGTTCCAAATGAATGTCGAAGCTCCCAGTTCCATTGGGTAAGAAAAAAAGTCACATTGTGACTAGTAAAAGTGATTCATATATATTTTAAGCCTGAAGTCACCTTAAGGTGCATAGATCTGTGCTAGTATAAGTTCGAGGAAGAAATTAAAAATTTGAAATATTGGTGAGTTACGATGCATAATAACTAGTTTGAATAGTGAATATGCTCGTGCTGTGGTATAAATGCGATCGGTTGTCCAGTAAGGCTTTAACTAAAGAATGTTAACTGTGGTATGATGGTTATCATAGATAGTTTTACATTAAGAGATTAGGAAGCAATACCGATAAAGGACACTCGAGTTTATCTTTAATTTATTCAACATAATCAGAATCATCGGAGTCATCGGAAGGATCCACGCTACTATCATTCAAAAGCGATTCATCTTCTTCGAACTCATGGATTGGCAATCCTTCAAAAAAGTCGGGCTCAATCTCATAGCCATCATCATCAGCAATTGGTTCCGGTTGGTGGTCGTTAGCGTCTGCACGTGTAAACATACGAAACGACTCCTCTTCCTCCTCAGTCATGGTACTAGGATTGAACTCGATTGTTTTAAAGCAGTGCATGAGACTATCCCATGCATCACGTCCTTCAGATCGCTGCTTTCGGAGCCACATAAATTCCAATAAACGCCTGTTGTGTACATAGATATTTTCTTCAATAAAGATACGTGACATTAGCCAACATCAATATCAGGCACACATCCATGATAATCATTTAAGCATATCACCCGTTATCTAGAACAATGGTTAAACTATCCCTACATCATGAATGGTCCACACAGGATTACATAAGTAAGATCATCCATGGAAAGAGAATGAGATTAAACATACAGCCAATGGCACATAGAAAATATAGACCTCTTGGTAAGCACACCAATGGCAATAATGCACTCACAACTTGATCCGACATCTTAGAAAAGATCTTACACTCTCATCATCATTCTCTCACCCGATACGTCCATGCAGATCTTTCCTTCATCCTAATCGTCTTTTCCATACAGCTGCAGTTTCAGATAGTAAAGATATAAAAGAACCATTATATTGTCTTCAGAATAAAACATCAATCTCAAAGGACTTATCCTTGCCCCTTTCTTGTGTTCTTGTATCTTCGTTTATTTCAACGCCAAGGGATGATCTCACGGGTGCGATGACGTCTATGGATGACTTGCTTTAAAGCGCCCCATGTTCCTATAAACATTATGTACATAGAATAAGTAAAGGTTTAAGGGTACTAAAAAGAGAAAGCAATTAACCTTCAATCGTGTTTGTATGGACAACACGGACCAAGTTACCATGACGATCACGGCGCTCACGTGTAAACTCCTGGGAATGGTTCACATCGTCATGATCATACATACCAAGGGAACGGAGACGCTGGTATGGACGCCATTGATCGCTGTAGATCATCGATCCCTCACGTACATATGTACGAATGATAGGGATCAAGGTGCGTGCAGTACGATCCGGCACTGCAGTAAAGAAGCAACGACGACGGCCAGTGCGTTCCACCATTCCAAATACCCAGACGCCTTCAACAGGATGGCCATGGTGACCTCGCGTGACCTTAGTCTTACCAAACTTTGCTTCATCGATTTCGACAATGATACGTTCACCATTTTCGTCAATGCCACCTATTCATTATTCATCATAAGAACCATCAGCGCAACGTGACGATAACAGTATATATAAAACGTTACCAAGCAACAAATCATTCTCTGTGAGGTCTTCCTTGATCAACATGTACAAATCCCGAAGGATCTGTGCAACCGTTTGATGCATCATGTTCGTCTCACGCATAATCGCGCCCATCGAATGCTGCAAGACAAAAGCACGCACTACGAAAAACACAAGTCGCAAATCCGCCTTACGATTGTAAAAGAACGATCCCTTCGTAATGCTGATCCTTGTACGACCACAACAAGAAGGCGTGCACACCCAATAGTATTGCTCCTTGTCCTTACGCCACTTCAACTGCATCTGGGAGCCTTGGCGACATGTCATCGATTCATAATACGCACCAAGTTCTTCAACCAAGTATCTATATTACATTAAGAACAGCACTCAACCATTATGTACATACATGATGTGTCACCCATCCATCCATCCATCCATCCATCCATCCATCCATCCATCCATTCAGTCATCCAGTCATCCAGTCATCCAGTCATCCAGTCATCCAGTCATCCATCCATCTATACACATACCTTTTCAAATAAATCTCGCCACCTGAAGTACTACCATCATCAGAGGAGCGGTCAACAAGTAGATCAGCAAATTGGATAGCGTAGGGCAACGGCATGGTAACAGAGAAAGAGAGAGAACGCCTACTACACACTCACACTTCATTAAAAACTTACATAGTGTATGACTGGCCCAAAATTCGACCTCCTCCGATCTCCGCCAAATTTGGCACACAGCCTCCGACCGATCGTACAACCATGTGTGCGAAGTTTGAGCAGGATCCAAACACTGAGCGGAGCGTGACAGGCGCAAACGTAAATTTTCACGCTTTTTACACAGAATGACCCGCTGTTTTGCGCGCTAATTACTCGTCGTTGGTTTGCACTAGTGTGACTGTTTAATCACCTGCCCGGAGTTTCGATCCCAAGCTATCGGGATATGAATTCGGACCTCCGCTACGACCGCTAGAACCTCCGCGATCGCTCGTCAAAGTCGTGACACCCATATTGCCCATCAGCCGAAGTATATCCGATCAATGTGTCAAAAGGAATGTCATGGAATCAATGGATCAAGGTCATGTGATATCATCAAAAGGATAAAGAAGTGTATCCGACAGTGGTCTATATTCCTGTGTGGTCTTATCCTTCGTGGTGTACTCTATTCCTGTGTGGTCTTATTCCTTCGTGGACGTCGTCTATATTCTCCTGTGTGGATCCAAAAAGAAAGACGACAAGGTCCGGGATTCGAACCAACACCTTTCATGCATACCTATTTCTACCCTCACAACCTTGACCACTGCACCATCAGCTCGAACTGCCATGAGACAGCAGTAGTGGGATGGTCAGCCTCAAGCTGCCATTTTGGGAATCGGATTTGTTGTTTTGAAACCTGGTTGTTGTTATCCACTCGTTGATCTGAACATAGCTATTTGTATACGTACTGAAAATATTTGATTAAACCCTGGTCTTTCGTCTTTGTATCTTTATTTGTGATTGATTGTGGAAGCAGTTGCGATTGCTTCATTGTTTGGAATTGGAAGACTCCTTGTGATTACCGTTTTTGAAACGATTGACAACCTCTCTACGCAACTTACTGCCCGACGTCTCAGCCAATGACACGTCCGTGGTGGGGTAGTCAGCCTCTCAACTGCCTTATATATTCGCTGGATTTGGATAACTGAAACCCTGTCATTGTCAACCACTCGTTTGTCTGAGGAAGTGTATTTAGAATAGCCATGGAAAATATTTTATAAACCCTTGTCTTTTGTCTTTGAATCTTTGAATTTGAGCTTGTTTGAGTGAAGCAGTTGCGATTGCTTATTGATTGAACCGGACGATTGAAAAGACCCCTTGTGATTACTTTATTTGGATTTTCTTTGACAACCCCTCTACGCACATACTGCCCTACGTCTCATTTTGGTGGAGAAGCTAGGCGAAGCATTTTATCATACATTCGTTACGGCAGACTTTTATAACAATTTACATCCCCAACAACACACGTTCATCCATTCGATAAATCATCCATCCATCGACTTATCGACATGACGAATCAAGAAAACCATGGTCTTCTGGCCCCTAGAGGCAGAAATCTCGAAGCTGAATTGTTGCGATCATTGTTGGCCAAGCCTGAGCATTTTTATGGCAAGACTGATGAGGATCCTATGGGTTGGCTAAGGAGTATCAAGCGATTGCGACGTGGTGGCATCTCGGATAGCAGCATTCTTCTTGTAGCTGGTTCTCACTTGAAAGGATCAGCAGGCGATTGGTGGGCCGAACATGAAGATGATGTCGATACATGGGAGGTGTTCGAGGAGAGGTTTACGGAGAGATATGCAAGCAAGTCGATCAAGAGAGATTGGTGGCGACGTTTGGAATCTCGCAAGCAGAAGGATGGTGAAAGCGTGGCTGAATTGGTTGAAGCTCAACAGGCATTGTTTCAACGTTTGGCATTAAAGGATGAGAGGATGAAGATCGATCTTTTATGCAAGGCACTCAAGGATGATGTTGGCTTCGAGGTCGAAAGAGAGGAGCCCGAAACATACGCTGAAGCTGTGGATGCCGCAAAGAAGGAAGAGTCATTACGTATCAAGTACAAGCGTGCTCCTGAAGTTGGTGGTGGATCTTCAACAAGCACAAACAGTGGCAGGAGTACGGTGATGATGGCAGCATCGGATCGTGGTTCTGAAGTCGGCAGCATTAGCAGTTTCGATAAGGCTTTGAATGAGATGAATGACAAGTTCAATCGTTTGGAGATTAATCTCATGGAAAAGCTGAATCGACAAGTTGGCGGTGGCAATCGAGGTGGCTATGGATATGGTGGTGGATATTCATTGACATGTTTTAACTGCGGACAAGTTGGACACAAGGCCTATCAGTGTAATGAACGTGGTGGTCAAGAGGCGGGAAAAGGCATGGGGCAGCAGTAGATGGGAAGTCTGCTGTCCCACACTCAACTACAAAAACCTTCCCACAACAATCACCAACTCAACAACAAGAAGTGCACTTGATACGAGGGGTTCAAGTTTGGCAGAATGGTCGTGTGCGTCCAAGGTCCACAGCATCGGGTGAAGCATCAGCGCCATTGAAGAAAAGGAGCAAGAGAAAGGTGGTGGATGATGAGTCAAATGCCATTACATTGCCTATTGTTCCACATCAAGACACTCAGAATGCCACAGAGGACGTCACGATGCAAGAAGTGAAGAAGAAGAAGACAAGGAAGCCGGCTAGGCGATTGGAGGTGGATACCAACAGGCAAAACATTTGGGACGCTTTGGGGAATGCACGAGTCAACATGTCGTTTAAGGAGTGGTTAGCCATTGACAAACAAGCAGCGAAGGATTTGTGTGATGGTATTCGATTTATTCATGGACGCAAGCCCCGCCAAACCACTACCAAGCTACCAATATCTACCCAAGTGAATGCCGTGAACCTTGTTGGATCCGATGGTGAAGAGAGTGAGGTGGATGAGGAAAAAGAAGAGAGTGAGCTGGAGGATGAAAAAGAAGAGGAATGGGATGATGAGTTGGATGGAGATGATGAAGACACTGCCTCTGAATCGTACCTGTTTGATTCCGAATTCGAAGATGATGACGCCGATGGATACCTCTCTGATGCCTCAATTACACAATATCCATATAATCCTGAATCGATGGGTACTGCAAGGCCGTTTGCTGTGAAGGTGTATATCAATGGTGTACCGGTGGAGGCCATAGCGGATACAGGAGCTTCGGTGTCAGTCATAAGCAAACCACTTGCAAGACGTTTGGATCTTCCTATCAATAAGGATCTTATGTCAATACAACAATTGGACGAGAGGGACACAAAACCCAATGGTGTTTGCGCGAACGTACCTGTTTCGATTGGTGGCAAGTTGCGTCGTGAGCATTGTACGGTGTTGGATAGACAGTCAGACTTGTTGCTGCTTGGTTTACCTTGGATGCGCGCGTATGGCATTAAGATCGATCCGACAACGTTGACTTTATCTATACCTTCTCAAGAAAGCAAGGATGATATCGTGGTGCAAGGATATTCTCGTCAAAGGCCAAAGGAATGTGAAGATGAAGATGCTGTGTCAAACCCACCTCAAGTATTCATGTTACAAATGGTGAAGCACGAGACAAGTCAAAGCGTTCATGAGACACCAAGCAAGGTTGTTGCAGCAACATTGGCACGTGGAATGAAGGACGATTGGTACGAAGGCGCTGATTCAGAAGGTGGAATGAGTCAAGAGGGGGAGGAGAAAACAAAAGAGGTGTGTGAAAAAGAGGTGTGTGAAAAAGAGGTGTGTAAAAAAAAGGCGTGTGAGAAAGAAAATGAGGAGCCAAAAGAGGTGAAAGAGCTGTTGGAAAAATATCGCGACTGTTTTGTGGAGCATGCTGGGTTGGGTCGTGTGAATGCTGTATCACATGAGATTAAGACAACCACCGAGACACCCATCAAAAGCAAGCCGTATCGATTGACATGGAGTGAAGAAACTCAGCTGCGAAAGGAGTTGGATCATCTACTGGAGTTGGGGCTGATCAAGCCATCTCAAGGCGAATGGACATCACCGGTGCTTTTTGTTGCTAAGAAGGATGGCTCGTTACGGTTGTGTGTTGATTACCGGCGTTTAAACAAGATCACTGTCAAGGACCATTTCCCTTTGCCTTTCATTGATGAGCTGGTTGATTCTATGGGTGGAGCAAGGTATTTTTCTACATTGGATGCTGCGTCAGGCTATTGGCAGGTACCGATGCATGAAAATTCCATTCGCAAGACCGGTTTTGTGACGAAGTATGGGGTGTTTGATTGGTGTGTATTACCTTTTGGCTTGAGCACGGCGCCAGCGACATTCCAAAGATTGATGACTCGGATTCTACAACCATTGTTGGGCAAGTGTGTGCATGTGTTTATCGATGATATCATTGTATTTTCTCGCACCTTGGATGAGCATGTCGCACATTTGAAGCAAGTATTTGATATCTGCAAGGAGGCAAATTTACGGATCAAGAAGGCCAAATGCACGTTTGCGAGTGATAGTGTTGAATACCTTGGTCATATGATCACCAGTGAAGGATTGAAGCCTACAGATCGAAACGTCAAGAAGGTTTTGGATATGGTGGCACCAAGTAACAAGGCAGATGTCAGGTCATTTTTGGGTATGGTGGGATATTACCGGCGTTTTATTCCTGATTTTGCGGGCAAGACACAACCTATACAGCAATTGACCAAGGCCAAGAGTGAATTTGTTTGGGGTGTACAGCAAGAGGAGGCATTCAAGATTCTGAAGCATGCATTGATCCATCCACCTATATTGGCATACCCTGATCCTGATAAGGTGCAAATATTGACGACAGATGCCTCTGGAAAGGGAATTGGTGCTATTCTTTCGCAGTCAACTGATGGATCCATGGAAGGAGAAGAGGTCATTGCATATGCGTCTCGGGCTTTACGTGATGCTGAAACACGTTATGCTACGACTCATGTTGAAGCACTTGCCATTGTTGCTGGAATGTATCATTTTCGACACTACTTGCGCGGGCGTAAGTTTGTATTATACACGGATCATTCAGCGTTGACATATATCTTGAACAATCCTACCCCAAGTCCAAAGGTGTTAAGGTGGTCGGCGGCAACTATGGAGTATGACTTTGTGGTGAAGCATCGGAAAGGAGAAAACAATCCGGCAGACGCGTTATCTCGGTTGGTGAGGTGATGGGAGATGGGGATTGGATCATATACATATACAAAAGAAAAAGCAGTACAAAAGAACAAAAAAAAAAATATGAAAAGAGCAAGGAAAAGAAGAACAAAAAAAAATTATATATAGATTACAAAAGCAGTGCAAAAGAAAAGAAAAACATGTCAAAAGAGCAAAAGAAAAAAAAAATTATCATATACTTATTGGAACACACTTTATTTACATTGTCATTACACACATCTATTATCATCATCAAGCAATATCAGCAAGTATCGAAGCAACTATCAAGAACATTCAATTACAAGGTCATGGATTACGCACACTATCTCGCTTTATATTACTACATCACTGAAGGGACTTACCCAAGGGATATGCATGACAACAAACTCAAGCGCCGTATTAGAAATAAGGCAGCCAAGTACTTACCGTATCGAGGTAAATTATACATCAAGAATAAAGACGATAGCTTTGGACAAGAAGTATTGCATTCAGGCAATGTTATGGAGACGATCAAGAAGGTGCATCGGGAAGGGCACATGGGTATCAATAACACGTGGCGTCGAATGCGGTTGCAGTATGAAGGTTATCAATTGTACGACAGGGTCCGTGAGTATGTTGAAGCTTGTGAACAATGCCAGCTGAGAGCAAGAAGGAGGCACGTGAGGCATGAAGAGGCACATCCTATTCCTACACCATCCCGCCCTTTTTATATGATCGGCTGTGACGCTGTTGGACCTATCAATCCTCCCAGCAAGAATGGTAACCGCTATTCGCTTGTGGTAGTCGACTATTTAACAAGGTGGCCAGTGGTGGCAGCTGTACCGAATATCAGTGAGCAGACGACAGCAGCATTCTTGTTCAATTGTGTGGTGAAAGACTTTGGTGTCCCCTCTTATATCTTGACGGATCGTGGTGCAAACTTCAAGTCGGATTATGTACATTCATTTTTGAAGTGGATGGGATGTAAGCCACTTACGACAACAGCATTTCGACCGCAAGTGAATGGACTTTGTGAAAGGATGAATCAAACGGTGGTTGAGGTATTATCCAAGATATCGCAGGATCAAGACATGTTGCAGCAATGGGATGAATGTTTGGCAGCCACTGTACTCGCAATACGAAGCACCCCGAATGATGCAACAGGATTTAGCCCAGCAATGTTGCTTTATGGATACGATATAAGGACACCAGCAACGTGGCCTGAGCCAAGGAAGGATTATATTGAAGGTCGTTTGGCGGATGAGATTACAAGTCGGGTCAAAGTTATCAATGGGATTATGCAAGAACATCGTGAACTTTCTCGACAACGGACACAGCATAAGCAGCAGCAGCGTAAGGAGCGTTATGATCGACATGTGGTGAAAAAGCGTTTCCAAGTTGGTGACCAGGTGCTGATGATGGATAAATACAAACCTCACAAGTTGGCGAATCGCTGGATTGGGCCTATGATTGTTATACGAGTCAATGAACATGGCACTTACTGGTTACAAGGACCTGGTGGAAAACGATTAGATGGAGCTGTGCATGGTGATCAATTGAAGAGTTGGAAGTCGCGTGACAAGCTGGTACCTGACGTTGTGGCACAAAGAGCGGATAAGCAATTACAAGCATTCATTGAACGGCAACGTTTGGATCGATGACAGTTGTTCGGCTGAGAGGGGGAGCATGACACGGCCGTGGTGGGGTAGTCAGCCTCTCAACTGCCTTATATATTCGCTGGATTTGGATAACTGAAACCCTGTCATTGTCAACCACTCGTTTGTCTGAGGAAGTGTATTTAGAATAGCCATGGAAAATATGTTATAAACCCTTGTCTTTTGTCTTTGAATCTTTGAATTTGAGCTTGTTTGAGTGAAGCAGTTGCGATTGCTTATTGATTGAACCGGACGATTGAAAAGACCCCTTGTGATTACTTTATTTGGATTTTCTTTGACAACCCCTCTACGCACATACTGCCCTACGTCTCACCAATGACACGACCGGTCAGAATTCGTATAGGCCTCACCTACCATCTTTGGCATAGGGGGAAATGGACTTGTGATGAGTATGATGGCCTGTGATGGCCCTTTTGTGATGGCCCTGTGATGGCCCTGTGATGGTAGATTTTATTTGACTTTGAAATTTTGAGAAGCGTTTTACTAGAATAGGATGCCTGTACTCTCACACCTTCCATTTAGGTCTGCGGTGTTCATCCATTCCGTTGTTGCTTTCATCCATCCTCTGCGACTTTGCGTGAAAAAGCCCAAGTTGCGTGCTGGGTTTGTAAAGGTGGGGGGAGGAAATAAGGATTTTGCCTGTAGAAGCTGTGGAGGTTGGGGGAAAAGTCAGCAATTTTGGTAGGCGGCACTTGTTGCCATGGCTACACACACACGACTCTCCCTTGCACTTTTTATACATACACGTCTTTTTTCTATACAATCTTGTCAACTTACCCTTCATCTCAAGTCTGCCAACATCTCTCGTTCAATGCAACACATACCAGCAGTTACAGTCCTGAACGATTCGCCATTGGTGAGCAATGGTGTATATGTATAATACTGTTTTATTCTTATACTCGTTTTCTTTGCTCGTGCTTTATTAGCCAGCTGTTTATTCTATTTGATATTATAACGTCTGCTTTACTTGTTAAACATTTCAGCACTGAGGTATTCAACGATTGGTCCTTATTGGTAAGCCATTGGTGTATGTAGTTGTATATACAGTGTTTTATTCTTATACTATTCTTTTTCTCTATACTCGTATTATTAGTCGACCACGACCGTCTTAAAAAGTTGTTCACATCTCTCGTACATTCCAACACATGATGGCAAAGACGGCAGCTGATGTGGAGCTTTGGTTCTTGTGCTTATACATCTTGCTGGAAGTCCATTGCAGACACATGGGCTTGTATAGCATTGGCCGACGCGTTTCAACATACTTTGTATACCTTGCAACACTGCTATATCCCGCAATACCGAAGAGGAAACGTAAGTGAAGACGAGAGGGACCTGTAAAAAGGAAAGCTAATGGACCAATTGTAACCGTTTTAGCAAAGACGCCATCGTAACCAATACCTGCATGTCAAACTCCAGGCTTTATAAAGCACTCGATCATAAGGATAACGCGTTGAATATGTGATAAGAAGAGAAGAGTAAGTATGCTTTATTGGTGGATATATAGTATGTGTGTGATATTCATATTTGAGTCTAAGGGCCAAGCTTCACTTTCCGAGGCAAGAAAACGGCAGCAACATGGTCATCGATATCAACCGGTGCAATAGCCACAGGAGCATGCAACCGGTGAACGGGAACAATGCACTTCCAATCAAGTGGATCAAGGCGACGGCGATACATGGGAACCTGGAGCATATCGTATGACGGCCATGGATCATGGAGTCTTGGTGAAAGGTATTGCACGAAGGCGAAATAGTGGATGGTGCTTTCATCTACTCCTAGCTGATGCTGGAAGTAGTAGTGCACGACAGCAGGCCGAAGGACTCTTTCAAGCGTGGCTTGTGGCTCAAGGACGGAAACGTACGAAGTGGAGCGAGTGTGCCTTGAGGCCTCCGAGATAAAGAGCTCACCCAACAGATTGATTGAAGGTATCTTCTTTATCCGGTCACTCACGCGAATCACTTGGTTTCCAGGACTCACATCATAAAACGCAACAATGGGATCTTGGTTGTAGATGTTCTTGTAATATTCCACCAAAAGCTTGAAGTGCTCGGGATCCATGCGAACTTTTTTGCCAGTGTTGAGAGGAAATGTGGATGGTGGGAACGGCTCCAATCCAGGTGGCATTGAGACATTCTCCGGTGGATCTTGAGTGGATGAATAGGCGAGGAACAAGTCATTGTCAAAGGTGAAATCCTCCAGCAACGTTGGTGATGCGCTTGGTGCGAGAAGTCTTGCGACATGTTGGCCCAATGGCAAGTTATCCGAAAGCATATCGGCTGCGATTATACTTGTACTTAACGAGTTGCGCATAAACTGCTTCATGTAAGTGACTTCAAAACGATCCTTGTTGTTCGTGGATATATTCTTGACCATGCCATTGTATCGTTCAAAGCTGAAGAGCCAGAAACTGTAAATTGGACCAAAGTCCATGATCGACTCTCTCAAATGGCCATGCAAGTGCATGTTCGGTGTGATGAAATCCTCGCCGTAATACCGGACACATCTTCGGCAGAATTGCATCAAATAGTCGTGCGCCTGATCCACTTGGGCATGTGATATAGCTGGTTGACAAAGAAGGCGCACCGCCTTGACAAAGAGAAGCCAATGTCGCAAAAGATAGCCTTCCAGTTTCTGCTTCAGCAATATTGTCGAATGCACCAATGTCCATATACGCCATTCGTCAGACGTCATGCCAGCAAACTTGGATGTGATATGGCCACGGCTGATATGGTATCCTGGAGGCAACGATAGGGATGCCAACTCTTTCTCCATCAGCTCCAGATGTACGTTTGTTATCAGCTTTTTGTCGATCCAATATCGCATCATCTTCTTTGCAGTACCCGAGAAAAGGTTATGCATAGGGTCAACAGGCGTGCAACGAACAGGATCGAAATATCTTAAGCGCCATAGCTCAGACCATCTCACGCCTTCCTTGGACAAAAACTTCTAACGATCTCCTTTGGTGCTTTGGTTTTCCCATTGAACAGCCTTATTCCTTTGAGATCTTGCATTGCGTGGAACCCATGTCGACATATCGAAATTTGAGTAATTGCGTTGGGTCGGTTCGTCTTCTCTCTGTGGCCAAAGGTTGTCGCATTTGTTGCAGCCTTTTTGTGCACCTGTACCAGCAAAACCACATACTTTGCGACAAGCAGGTATGTCACAAGTAACCATCAATAGAGCAGCGCGAACCAGGATCTTCTCACCAGAGGCTAATGTCATTTCCTCACCAGTATAGAAAAGATTCATGAGCTCCTTGACAATGGGTTCCAAATAGTGGTTCATTTCGACTCCCTTTGGTTCTTTTGGTCCAGGTATAACACCAGCAAGGGTCACGTTTTCTTTTTTGTATCGCATTGACCGAGGCAGGTTGTTGATAGTGAAATATATAGCTCCAACGGAATATGGCTGCTTTTGGTCAAAAGCTTGGAACCAGTCGATATTCATCGTCAGCATCACGTGATATTTTCGCGACACAAAAGGGACGTGACATTTGCCGTTATGAACCTTCAAATCGGTCCACATGGCGCCATCGTATACATCGTACAGCATACCAGGAGTAGTGTGTCGTGTTCTCCAGTGCTCCACCAACTTGTCGTAGCCAGGCCTAGCCATAATGTACTTCAAGCTGCTGGTGATCGGATGATATGCATACACCTTTGGTGGGACCAGTTGATGACGGATTTTGATGTAAAGGGCTTCACCACATGGGTAACGAAATTGACCTTGGGGATGATCCGAATACTCGACATGCTCACAGAACCATGGAAGCTGATCTGGATTGGTATATACGCAATGGCATTTCGAACAAGTGGTATACGCCTTTCCATCGTCAAGGAACTCATCTAAGCCAGCTCTTGTACGCAACGTCGCCAATGTAGTTGGTAATTGATAATCCGCATAGCACAAGAGCATGCCAATGATGGCGTTGATGATAGCCAGCAATACCTCGGTACCTTCCCTTGATAAGAAACGATCGCTGAACAAGACCAGATATACGCAGAGCATGGATGTTGTATCGTGACGTGATGTAGTTTCTGTGCCAATGCAAAATAATGATAAGTATTATGAATCATGTGAATCTTCATACATATTCAAGCAACTTACCAATCATATCTTCTTCGTCAACAGGTACAGGAACATGGATGTTGTTATGTCCTAGGTAGTTTGGGTACGGGAATTACTACGCCCGCACCAAAATCCCATCTCGCCCGCACCAAAAAAAATAGGCATGCTAGTCATATACTCAGATCAGCCAATTAATATAAAATGATATAAACACAGCACCTTTATGCCCTCGCTGGCATAATGTCACGTGCATTATTCATCATACCCGCACCATTTTTGCACTTGAGTCTTTCATGCAATGCATCCATCATGGCACATGTATATGTCCACCATGCCCGCACCATTTTTACACTCGAGTCTTTTATGCATTTACGATTAATTCGAAAGCGTTGTATTTTGTAGCATGGTGTCATAATAATGGTGTCATAATAGTCAGGATGAAGTCATCACTTATTGCTTAACTATGGGTAGTACATGATTGTGTGTGGTGGTTATTCAGGGACGAATTTAACTAAGAATGCCAGGGTGATAGGATGTTGTTCCTGGTTTAGCTTTCTTGATGTGTAGGTGTCTCCATGATGCTTTGTAGTTTTGAGGTACTTTTCTTTC
>JNEU01000796.1:0-23904 GCA_000697475.1 Lichtheimia corymbifera B2541
GTCAATTTTTTTTTTTTTTTTTTTTGCAGAGTGCGGTTGCATTGATCAGCGTTATCCAAAGTCTGTGTCGTACGATGCATGCCATGCCATTTCACACTGAAGAGTATACTCGGTTGATCGAGGTGGTGCTACTCAAGTACTACGAGAAATGCTACCAAAGATTCTATTGTAAGGATATATGAAGCACCATGTGTGAAAGGTTACTAACGGGTCTCTCATAGCATTGGTTGCTCGGGGTGGTGCATATGAGGATAAGAAAGATGGATCAGCCGAAGCCGACATCAGCACAAGTGGTGATTGGGCTCAAGACGAGAGCTTGATTGGATTGCTCGCACAGAATCCCTATTTCAATGATGACACGGTAAGAGACAATGACGCCCCTCCTCCTCAGATAAGCTTGTTTTACTAATGTGTCTTCCAAAGCGTGCCGATTTTGAATTTGTGAAAGCGTTGAATCAAGCTGAGATTACCATGGAATTCAAGCTCAAAGAAGATCGACAACTGGAGACTGAAGAGCTCATATTCGAACCAAAACGATTGATTGCACTAGGTCGTCTTTACCACAGTCTGGTAAGCTGCAAGGATATATATCATGCACTAGTCAAATACTAAGATACGCCGATGTTTAGAAATGGTTCGTGCGAGAAATCTGGGAGCTTCGTACGCCAAATGAACAAATCAAGATACCCAAGCTGCCTATGGGCACTAGCGATTTGGACAATTCGCAAGTTGATTTGCAATCTACAGAGGTAAGTGAATGAAATCTTGCCAATATACGTCATAGGGTGATCTAATAGCTTCATGTATACAGGCTTCTAGATCCCGAAGATGGTCACAAGGCAATCGACGCAGTTCAATGGGTGAAGGGGAAACTGGTACCATCATGTTACCTTTGAAGGGTGAAGCCGCAAAGTGAGTACAACTCGATTCCATCTTTGAGGATAAAATAGGATTACTAACGGTATTATTGGATAGACGCTTTGACACCTTATTGACAACCTATCAACAACTTGCTGAGACATGCTTGTTCACTTTGCGCTTGGAGAACCGGTGTCATACAATCTACTATCTGGAAATGGCAATGCAAGATGTAAGTCGTATAAGAAGAATATGAAAAGGAATGAGGTGCCAACATGCGATATGATAGGGAAACTACTATCTCGAAGATGAAAGCTATGAGCCTGATCCATACGTGATTACGCTCAATGCGGACCTGATGGAAATGGATGATTGCATTACGGCTTCATTACCACCCAAGGATGAAATGTGAGTTGGATTGCTATCGATGATTCTTTATTTTCTTGCTCATACGTTTATCTAGATTTGCATTTGACGGATTACCAGCTTTGATGGTCCATATTCTTATCAGTGAAGCCAGTCAAATCAAACGCATGAATGCCAATGGCGTACAAAAGATGATGCGCAACGTGCTTGCACTCCAGCAAAATTTAAGCAACTTTGTACCACCATCACAAAACTCGGTCATGGAGCGAGCACGAGAATACTACCAGCTGTTCAACCTTGGCAGTGAAGGCTTAATTCGCAGCATCAGTGAAAATGGACCACGATTCTCGTTCGACGAATACCGCGTGATCCTAGGTCTTATCAATGACATCAAGAAGGAAGGCGATGGGCCAGAATCGGAACAAAGAGAGGAGAGTGGTGCAAGTAGTAGTTACAGTGCATGGTTATTGAAGTTAGACGATGCAATGGCAAGATATGAAAACTAAACTACATATGGACTACAATAATAGTACTACAGTAATGTCGGTTATATGTGCATGGGGTGGATTGTGTGGAAATGGATGGATGTGCTTGATGATGTGATGCTTGCGGGGTATACAAATATATAAAAAGTCTATTCGGATTCTTCGTCGTCCTCGGGTACGTTTTCGAGATGTTTCCAATGGCTTAACAACGTCATGGCTGTTACGATGGATCTAAACGACCTATGACTGTTGGCTCCCTTACGGATGATAGGTGCCAGATTTGTCTCACGTTCTTGCTCCCCAGTGATCCATGGATGTTGTAATGCTTCTTCAGCGGTAACCCGAGCGTTTGGGTTATAGGTCAATAGGCTATCGATGAAATCCTTTGCTATGTACAGGATTAGCATGACATCAAATTGTTTTCTTGACTCGTTTTACCTTGATCCGATATATCCATCCAATATTCCTCGTCGTATTCATATACCCCTGATGTGATACATTCAAAAAGGGATGTTTGATCTATCACAGGATGTCAGCCAGATGTCCTCCCCCCATCCTTTTCAATATCTACCTTCACCCCAGAATGGCGTATAACCGCTAAGCAAGGTGTACTAAACAAGCGTGTTATCATTTACTGCTACGCTATCCATCTACCAAGCATCCTTCGCTTGGTGGTTTTGCTTACCGTAACTACACCCACGCTCCATATGTCCACTGGTTTCCCGTGACCGATTTGTAGCAGGACCTCAGGTGCAACATAGCCTGGTGTACCACAAGCCGTCATGAGGATGTCGTCGTGATGCTTGAGTATTTTTGATAATCCGAAATCGGTGATCATCAGCTTGGCGTTCTCCTCATCCTTGATATCAAATAGTAGCTGTGCATAATGGTAAGCATACATGACATGGATCCAAACTGAGAGGTTTTGGTCTTACGTTTTCAGGCTTGATATCACGATGCACACTCTACATATGTACCAGCGTATTAACCTCTGCAACTTGTTCATGGAGCAATTTATACATACATCATGTTCATGCAAATAGGCAAGTCCTTCCAGCATTTGACGCACAATATTAGATGCATCTTCCTCGGTATAGGTGCCTCTTTCGAGCAATTGCTGGAAGAGCTCACCACCTTCGCATAGATCGGTGACGATGTAAACGGCGTCCTTGCTTTCATAGATATCGTGCATCGATACGATATGTGGATGGTGTACTTGCTTTAGAATATCTGGTATATCGGTGACAACGCATTGCCGAGAAATTAGCCTTGGCGTCTCCAGCCACTCCCATCCTTTGAATTCTTACCAAGCTCACTATCCAACATATGTTCCTTGCCTATTTAAATAAGAGTGTAAGTACATGTATGTCTCACACATAGAGTTCCGAGACACTAACCGGCAATGGCTTTTTTGAGAATGATCTTCAGCGCATAAGATTTTTCGTCTTCACGACTGATGCATTCCTTGACAACAGCAAAAGATCCCACACCAAGTGTATTTCGGGTGACGGTATACTTTTCCTCTAGCTCATAAGGGTAGCCTTGTTCTGATTGATGGGTTGTCTTGAAGAGCGTCATAAGACGCTTCATTAGAGATGTCCGGGTCATTGTTTTAGGTAAATGGATGTAAAAGATAAAAAAAAAAAAGGGGAAGATAGTAAGATGATGCGCTTCATATATATAGTAAAATAGTTTGCATTAGTGTCACGAGCGCAGCAGCGGGCTGAGCGCTTGTACCTGTCCACCGTATGCAGAAAAAGGTAAAAATGGAGCACTCCGCAGCAACAGATCATGGCAAAAAGAGATATAGCATGATCACATTACCAGCCGTTTTATCACCAGTAGGATTAAATGACATGATGCTGAGTACGTAACCAAGCAACTGCAATACAAGGTGATAATCCGATAACCGCGGAAGCTATTTATCGCTCGAGGGATGCTATGATATCATCATCGTTGTTCCACAAGGCAAAAACTGTTGTCAGATTGGCTCATCGCTTTGGATGTGCAACACCCTGCTCGTGGCAGTGCCACAAGCATCTGATTTAAAAGGGCATGTTGCACACACGCAAGTTGAAATGAAAGCAGGTCCATGATCCAGAGCTTTTCTTATCTACTGGTGGATGTCATTATATCACACTATGATGGCAAGGAACATTTACACGTGTGCATTGTGTCTGCCAACGACTTTTTAACTTTCTTATGAAATGAACAAAGCACACACATCTTTGACAACGTCTTCTTTCGCTCCATTTGAGCACAGCACGTGACTAATGATAGCAGATGATGGATGTCATTGTTTGATGATAGCTTCCCAGCTCCTGGTTTATGCATGATCATTCAATCACAGTAAGAAGGCTATTTGTAAAGGCTCCTTCATCGATCTGTTAGCTCGTCACCATTCTCAACCAGTATTTTATAACCCTTTGTTATGACTGAATTATCCTCTAACAAAGTAATCCACTATGCGCATGAACACGCCAATCCCGTATTTCCAGAGTTGAATATACCCAATTCCTTCCACCACGTTTCCCCAGCAATATCAGATCCATATCCATATTCATATCCATATTCACATGTATAAGAAGTCGTTTGTATTGAAAGCAAGTTGCTACACGTAAATAAAGCTGGTTCTCTATAATGGCTATATGCTGTTCACGTGAAAAGACCGTAACGCAGGTTGCTGCAAGTAGAGAACGCTGCTCGAGACAATGGAGAATAGACATTGCTAATAGTAACTGCTGCATTAAATGCTGCTACGATTGGTTGTGGAAGAGGAGGTCTACAAGAGAACGTGCAGTATCACGAAACGCGGGTGTCGTAGTGGGGTGCAAACGCCATGGAACTTGCCATTCAGTGAGAGACATTCGGATCAAGACAGTTGTAGGGTTGCCATGATGGATCGAAGCAGGACAATCGTTCGCATGATGTGGTAGTTGTACTTGAATGGGGTAACAGTTGAGAATGGGAGGAAGAGGAAATAAAGCGGAAGTGGAAGAAGTGGGAAATTTAAAGAGGGCAGGCACTGCCCTACAAATACAAATCCATGCACACTATAATTAATCCATGACCTTGATTGCCTCTCTCGAACCTGAAACTTTCACACAAGATGCTCTTCGGCATGCTGACCAACTTTGTCTTAATAACCAACCCACGCTTCATTTGAAAATTTCGAATGGGAGAGCATAATGGGGGTTTGACTATGACTGATGAAAATTGGGAAAGCGCCGGATTTACGATTTATCGATTTAGTATGTATTACCTTGGGATCGCCCACTTTGAACTTGAAACTTGGTCAGAAGGTTCGCTGGCTCATGCTGATCAATTCCATTCATTTAAAAATCGCAGGCTTCGCTATAAAAGTTTTGAATGCGGGCGACCCCAAATGTAGGATGGAAGATGACAAAAGTAAGGTCGACGCTCCCTAAGCCCGAGATGGCCAATCTCGAGCCTGAAAATTTCATGCAAGGTACTTTCCACCGCGACGAGCAATTTCGTCCCCATAAAGATGCCACGCTTCATTATGAAGATTTTGAATGGCAGCGTCCAAATGTTTGGACGGAAACATAGATAATACATAGCGACCGCGCCCGCCGATATTGGCCACCCCAAACATGAAACTTCGTCAGGATGGGCTCTCGACCACGCTGATCAACTTTGTTCTCATAAAGGCACCACACTTCATTGTAAATTTTAGAGATACAGGCACCTTTATGTTTTTACATATGCTGTAAACATAAGGCTATATGGAGAGTGCTGTTTGTTCATTGTGAAGTATCATGCAAATGAGCTGTGTTGCACAAAGAAGTCCGTCTGCATCTTCGGCTCTATCGGGGTCTACCTACTTGACAATGAGCAAAGACCACTTGTCATATAGCATCATGCTTACAGCATAGTAAAAACATAAAGGTGGCTGTATCTCTAAACTTTACAATGAAACGTGGGGTCTGCAATCGAACAAAGTTGCTCGTCGGGGTCAAGCGCACCTAGTGTAGAAGTTTCACGATCATCGTGGCCATTCTCAGATTCACCCAATGTCACCACCAGCCAAAGTGGAATTGGGTCGACCTCTTGAATTTTTTTTTTTCGACGAGGAAGGTGGTGACATTGGGTGAATTTGAGATTGGCCACGGCGATCGTGAAACGTCTACACAGGGTGCGCTTGAACCCGACGAGCAACTTTGTTCGATTGAAGGCCCCACGTTTCATTGTAGAACTTTTAGTTATGGGCATCTTTATGTTTTACATATGCTTTAAGCGTGATACTATATGACAAGTGGTGTTTGTTCATTGACAAGTAGCTTGACCCTGATAGAGCGGAAGATGCGCAGGGGCGTGCATGTGTAACACAGCCCATTTGCATGATACTTCACAATGAACAAACATCACTTGTTATATAGCATCATGGTTTCAGCATATGTAAAAACGTAAAAGTGCCTGCATCTAGGATTGGCAAGCTGTCTCGTGCAATATGATTGACAAGGTGCGCTCGACCACGACGAGCAATATTGTCCTATAAAAGAGCCCATGTTTCATTGTAAAGTTTAGAGATAAATACATTTTCTTGTTTTTGCATATGCTGAAAAGCATGATGCTATATGACAAGTGGTGCTTGTTCATTGTGAAGTACCATGCAAATGAGCTGTGTTACACAAGCACGCCTCTCTGCATCTTCCGCTCTATCAGGGTCAAGCTACTTGTCAATGAACAAACACCACCTTTCATATAGCATCATGCTTACAGCATATGTAAAACATAAAGGTGCCTGTATCTCTAAACTTTACAATCAAACGTGGGGTCTTCAATCGAACAAAGTTGCTCGTCGGGGTGAAGCGCACCTTGGGTGCAAGTTTCACGATCCAGCTCGCCAACCCAGGTTTCGCAATATTACCACCAGCCAAAGTGGATCTGAGTATCGACCTCTTTGGCTGGTAGCGGCGTTGGGTGTATCTTGGATTGACCATGATGGAACATGAGAGTTGGGCAGTATATGCTTTCGACCCTGACGAGCAACCTTGTTCTATTAAAGATCCCACGCTTCATTGTAAAATCCTGAGTTAAAGGCGTCTTTGTGTTTTTTATATGATGTAAGCGTGATGCTATATGAAAAGAGGCCTTTGCTCATTGCCAATCGCCTCACTCATAGTAGAGCCAAAAGATGCAGAAGGATCTGTTTATGCAAAGTCGAAGGATCAATCCTATTGGTTGAGGCATGCATGACCGATCCTTCGCCTGTCTGCTTATAGAAAGTTCCGCCTATGGTGGTGCGTAGCGAATGATCCGTTCTTATAATAAGATAGCGTTAGCTGGAAATGGTCGTAGGTAAGCATGGTGTGTTAACGTGCTCGTGCCACCACAGTTCACTCTTTCTTGAAAATAATGAATTAAGCTTACAACAGACCACCAATAAGTGTATATAACACGCACAATGTTGAACATCATCGCTCTCGCGTTTATTATCTTTGCAATACAAGTGTTTAATAAAACCCACTAACTTTCACTTATAACAAAAGCATCTTGATATAAAGGAATGTAAATGATCCAACCCCGTTTTCCGACCTTCAAATATCATGTTCCCCTTTTCGATCCATAAACCAATATGTGATCCACATCCTGCACATCATGTGCGCTAATAGTAAGATGCCCTTCTGAATACAGTGTTGGACAGCATCTTCATTCGGTGAAAACGTCGCAGCATAGTATGGGTGTGTTTATAAAGTAAAGATGATAAAAGGATAAGGATGAATTATATACTAAGGGTCAACAGGGATAACTATGTCATTGTATTCTTGGCTTCTGCATGCATCGTCTTGAGTACTCCAATATCAACCATGGCTGTAAAACAACTTTCGTCCAAGATATAAGCCCCTTCGCCAATTCTATCTAGTCCATCGTGTATCCTCGGCCGTATCCACGCGTATGATCCATTCTTCTTGCTGACGACGCGCCAGGTAACCAAAGCAACTTCCCAGATTTCTTTCTCGCTTGATTGCATCCATCATCATAGTTATTGCAAGTTCAATACTGCTGCTGATCCTTTTCCATCCAGTTGTTGATCAACCTTTTTCTTGATCACTTCCCATCGCAGCTCAACCAAGTGAAGATTGCTTGTATTGAGGCCTACTTGATATGGCATCGTCCAGAGGAGTCCGTATGTATTGAAGGCAAGTTGCCTCTGTACAATGGCTATCTACTGTTCACTTGAAAGAGGCTTCAGGGCAAGTACTGCAAGTAGAGAATGCTGTTTAAGTTAATCGATTGAAGGCTTTGCGAAGAGCAACTGCTGGCTGTCACGTTTGGTTGTGGTAGAGGAGTGTGCAAGAGCGTGTGTTGTAGTAGAGTGACAAGGTTGTGAACGCTGTTTGAGACAATGGAGTGTAGCCATTGCTAATAGCAACTGCTGGAATGAATGCTGTTATACTCGGTCGTGGTAGAGGAGTGTACAAAAGAACGTGCAGTGTCAAGAAACGCGGGTGTTGTGGTGGAGTGTACACCCCATGGAGTTGCCATTCAGTCAAAGACGATCGCATTAAGACAGTTGCAGGATTGACATGATGGGTTGAAGCAGCACAATCGTTCGCAGGTTGTAGTTGTAGTTGAATGGGGCAACAGATGAGATTGGGAGGAAGAGGCAAATAAGTTGGAAGTGGAAGAGCTGGAATAAAAGTAGGTTGAATGACATTTCTTTGTTTGAGCGTTGTTCAGTCAAATCCACTCGGATCAAGAAAGTTGGAGGACGAAAAGCTTGAGTTGGAAACAAAGATGAATGGGAGGAAGGGGCTATTAGCTGACAGTGTTGAAACCAAGGTTGGAGATCAAGGTTGCGTGACACTCGATCATGGCGTTCTAATACGCATTGTAATAGTGCCTATGATGAATCAATATCCAGCCAAGACAATGATGCAAAGCCATCCAAATGTGCTTATAAACAACACTGTGACCGAAACGCATACATCCAAAATTCTTTAGGACTAGATTTCTTCTTTGTTCATGGCATAATAATGGTAACAATATAAATACACGTCGATATAAATTTACAAATACAATAAGAGAATGAATGAGAGAGGGTATGTGTGTGTGTGCGTGTGCGTGTGTTTGGAGTATACAATGAAAGATGGATGCAAGTGATTAGGACGCCTACTTTGAATGACAAATCGGGACCTTTGTTGATGATAAAAATGAGTTGATGGTAATTCGTTTTTGTTGTTCTAGCATGCAATGGAGGAAGAAGTTGATGGTGTGGGTTGTGGTGTCCAGTTGCAGCAGCAGTCATCATTGCTGACAAACTCTGGGAATGAGACATAGGTTTTTTCAAAGAGAGTGAGACTAGCATTGGCCATGTCCGTAAGAGCTTGCGCCTTCTTTTCATCCATGTCGTCGCCAGAGCCGTCGACATCTTGCTGACGACGATGCTCAAAGGCTTGGGCAAAGGATTGGAACCAGCACTGAAGCATAGCAAGAGTGGGCTGCATGATGATTGGAATATAAAGTAGTAGTAGATTGGCGTATTGTACAAATGGCAACGAACAAAGAAATGTGGGAGAACCTTTTTATATACACAGAGAGTTCCCAGCGATTGTTTTTTCTTTTCGTATGTTTGTTGCACCGGAGGGAGATCCGAGGATGGCAAATCGCTTTGGGTTGTCATGAATGGTAATCCCGTGATAACGTGGCATTGCACCTCTGGTGACACAACGGTTGTTCCTCCTTTCTTCCTTGCATGCTCGCTTCCCATTGGCTTTGGTCGTCATTTTATGAACTGTGTATGTTTATAAACTACGCACCCAAAATACAGAAAGGAAAACCGCACAGAATCGTGATGTGATCATAACCCCCACAAAGGTGTCAAATCTCTGTGCGGAAAAGATAAATCATAAGACGCTCGCATGCATTACCCAAAATCTTGTTTCGGATGCGTGCCGATGATTGAGCAAGTACATAGTGATACATACACATCCGCGGTAACCGATCACCATGCAGCGGCAAAATTCAACCCGTTCATCCCTAGCTCAGGTATAATAGATGCATATTATAGGGTAGTCGTTGCACTACACAAGAAATTTATTCTACGCACAAGAAAAAGTAACTCGAACCATATCACAACAATAGTGTGGCGTATCACATGATGATGCGCAATCAACATGAGATGTTGGATGGATCGTGCGACTAAGGATGGTGTATATGTTGCATACGAGAAAGCACAACACGCTATTACTGTCAATGTAAGATTGATCATTGACCAATTCTGGGGGCAAAGCCGAGCACATGACGCTCACCGTGTTCTACAGAGTGTCTCTGATTGTGTGTTTTTGTTACACAAGAGAACAAGTGTTATGGTGACAAGAGCTGTCAACAAAGGGCACTGATGTAACCAAGGAGAGCTATGGTTTCCCGCTCGGGCCCTGACTGTTGCTCCGCATTGTTCCACAATGTGTATGCTGTTCATCTCTCTGCAATGCCAAAACTGATCCTATCACTATGCACTGCCAAGGACACGCACCTGGCATGAACCCTAATAATAGTAAATAATCTTACGATACTTATATACGAGCTATCACTCTACAGCGTCAACAACAATGTAAAGGAGAGATATAACGAGGTAGTTTGATCACCCTTCATGAAAATCAGCCCGACATTAAAATATTGAATAATGCGATATTTGTATTGTGTAAGTGATGTAAGTGAAGTATTCTATAATATGCAATGGTGGAGGAAGTGAGGAGGAAGCGAGTGAGAGAGATGGTGAAAAGGGGTATTGATCAGCATATATACAACGGTTACGAGAGGAAATGCAAGTGTAGGTTGTTGGCAACTATTAATAAGCATTGATCAAGCCCTTGATGGAATCGATGGTACCAAAGATGAGACCAACAATACCAAGAACAACAGTGAGAGCACACCAAGCGAGCTCGTAAATAGGCTTGTTGCGGATACCTGTGAGACGCAAATAAAACACCACAGGGAAGGTGAAGATAAGACCACAGTTGGAGAAGGAACCAATCAAACTCATCAGCAAATCGAAATGTGGCACCGTGCATGCAATAACACCAACAATGCAAATGAGAAGAATGCGGAAAGAAGCACGGAAAATAAATTCGAGGACACGACCCCAGCGTTCAACGGTGATATTAGCCATGGATTCGACATCGAGTGCGAAAGATGTGAGCAAAATGGGAGCTGCCAAAAGCACGTGAAGAGTCATCAGCACGATGGCAATGATTTGAGGAACGCCATCGGGAATACTGTTGTAGATAGGATTGACAGCGCTGTCGCCGTAGATGTAATAACATGGTACAGCTGTCAAAAAGTACATAAAAGCACAAGTAGCCAAGCTTGCTGATACAACTTTGGGCCAATCCTTAGGGCGTGTCATTGATTGTTCGACGTGAGGATACACTGCGTTGCCACCGAAACTAACAGAGATCGTTGCCAAGGCGATGGGAAATTGATCCCAAATCACGTTGTCATGGTGTACAGGGGGAAGGCTCTTTTTGTCAATGCATGCCACAATAAACACAATGAGCACCACAGCCAGAGTTGAACCTGCGCCAAAGGCACTCATCCATGCCATTTCTTTCATGCTCTTGATAAACACAAATGGGATGGCGACAACGGCACAGCAAATGATTGTCCATGGTACATCACCGATAGCACCCGCTGTATCAGCACAAAGATGTTGTAAATTGGTACCAGCAAGCACCATGTATAAGACTGGTGCACCAACAAGAATCCATGCATTGAAAAAGAAAACGACCCAGCCGCCAATAGGTCCAAATGATGCAGTAGCAATGTCCTTGTAGCTTGATAACCGCTTATTCCCCTTTGCATAAAGACATCGCACAAGAATGATACCGGTGTACTGTAACAAGCTTTTTGGTAAGTAAATGTTTCTATGATATATGTCATGGGTGACTTACTGTAGACATGAACCAAGCCAGGAACAAAATCAAAATACCAATCCAGCCACCTTGAGCCAAGGAATATGGTAAACCTAAGGTACCAGTACCAGCAACCACACACACAATGTTGTAGTAAGCGGTCCATGAAGAGCCAGCATGTGATCGATCCACATCTTGAAACTCGCTTTGGTATTCGTAGTCTTCATCTGCTCAATGAAAGAGAAAAACAATAAATAATCCATACAACAGGTTCATGCAATCGATGGTGAGATCCATACCAGTGGCAACGACTTGTTCAGTAGCCGGTGGGACAAAATCGTCTCCTTTCTTCTTTTCGCCAAAAAAAGCCATGAATGGGAAAGGGTGCAAGACGAGTGCGTGCTGGCTGAAGCGGATCAATTGGGACGCAAAGAGGCTTGACAGGTTTTTATACCCGGCATCATTTTTTTTTCTTTCGCCGATTTGACTTCATTTTTTTAAGTTGTCGGGAGGTACCCTAATCTGGTGATCACAGTTACCGGTTTTTGCACAAGTAATATAACTTGATATGCCATTATCTTCATTTCAAGCGTAGTCTTGTAAGATTGAAGGTACCATCATTATATTCTATATCCACACGCTTGTAGATTACTGGATTATGTTTGCCAATGTCATAGAGGCTGAATGCTAAATCCACCCTAAAAAGATCGGTTTGGATCGGAGCAAGCGACACACAACATCCACACTTGGGAAGGATTTTCCCACAATGTTTCTCACGGTGGTTACCCAATCGAAGAGAGCATGTGACATGAGGTGTAGATCAAACAATCCTGTCAAATACCTCGTTGATACCATAAACTAGGATTCGTATGTTGGAGGTATGATACTGATCTTCATGGCCACGACCTTGAATGGTTCCACTGCGGAGTGGTAGTAGTGACTTTCCGATTCTAGACATTCTTTCAGCCAAGTTATTGGATGTCCCAGTACAATTGACTCAGAACGAATCACAGACATCCCCACCTTTTTTCGTGACTCACAAGCTGCCTTACTTTAAGGCGGTGTCGCGTTGCTAACCAAGGCAAATGCTTCTCAGATATTGTTAGTGCTTGACAACCGGACCTTAATTGGTATGACTACCTTGTAACCGTAAGCCTACCTAGGGAACTTGTTAACTAGCACCAGAAGCCTGTAGCATATCATTAACAGCTCAGCCCTCAGAGGATACTGAAAATACAACAGGCAAAGTTGCAATTATGGTTGCTGTTGCATAGGTAACCTATTGCTATGGGGATGGATTTGGATGCTTCATGTTGCCACACATCGCTCTTTGAAGAATGAAGCTTTGACCATCATGTGATCCAGCTATGCCAACATTTGCTTTATATTAGGTAAAATGAGGAATACGCTATTTATACTTCATTCGTTTTTACAATAGTTGATAATGGTAGGGG
Organism: Lichtheimia corymbifera B2541; assembly: GCA_000697475.1. Lineage (NCBI taxonomy): Eukaryota > Fungi > Mucoromycota > Mucoromycetes > Mucorales > Lichtheimiaceae > Lichtheimia > Lichtheimia corymbifera. The sequence continues at coordinate 13,042 of JNEU01000796.1, forward strand.
GAAGGGTATGGTCAGCATATATACAATGGCTGCGGGAGGAAAGATGTCAAAGATTATTTGTAAGCCTCAATAAGGCCTCTAATGGAGTCAATGGTACCGAACACGAGACCAACAATACCAAGCAAAACGATAAGAGCGCACCAGGCGAGCTCATAGATTGGTTTGTTGCGGAAACCAGTGAGACGCAAATAGAACACCACAGGGAAGATAAAGATCAAACCACAGTTGGAGAAGGATCCAATCAAGCTCATGAGCAAATCAAAGTGAGGCACAGTGCAAGCAATAACACCAACGACAGCCATGATACCGATACGCAAACTGCAGCGAATAACGAATTCAAGTACACGGCCGAATCGTTCGACAGTGATGTTGAGCATTTCTTCAACATCAAGTGCAAACGAGGTGAGCAAAAGGGGAGCAGCCAACATCACGTGAAGAGTCATGAGCACAATGGCAATGATTTGAGGAACGCCTTCTGGGATACTGTTGTAGATAGGGCTTTCAACGGTATCACCATAAATGTAGTAGCCTGGGATTGCTGTCAAAAAGTACATGAGAGCGCATGTAGCTAAACCAGCAGCAGCCACCTTTGGCCAATCTTGACGACGACGCATAGACTTTTCGACATGTGGATAAATGACGTTGCCACCAAAGCTGAATGAAATGGTAGACAAGGCGATAGGAAATTGATCCCAAATGACGTTGTCATGGTGAACAGGAGGCAAGTTCTTCTTGTCGATACATGCAACCACAAGAACAATCAAGACAGTGACCAAAGTTGCACCAGCACCAAATGCGCTCATCCATGCCATTTCCTTCATGCTCTTTACAAACACGAATGGGATGGCTACAACAGCACACGAGATAATGGTCCATGGGACATCACCAATAGCACCAGCGGTATGTGCTGTCAAGTGTTGTAGATTGCTACCCGACAACACCATGTATAAAACGGGCGCACCGATAAGGATCCATGCATTGAAAAAGAAAACGATCCAGCCACCAATAGCACCAAATGAGGCTGTAGCTACATCCTTGTAACTTGAGAGACGTCGATTTCCTTTGGCGTACAAGCATCGAATAAGGATGACACCAGTGTACTATAAAGAGATAATGATAAGATAAGCACACATGCTTTTAACAGCCATCTTTGATAACTTACAGTGGACATGAACCACGCCAAAAAGAGGATGAGAATACCAATCCAACCACCTTGACGAAGTGCAAACGGCAAACCAAGGGTACCGGTACCAGCAATCACACAGACAACGTTATAGTATGCTGTTTTTGCAGAGCCAGCATTGGATCGATCCACATCTTGAAAGTCGTTCTTATAATCATAATCGGCCTCTATTGTTCATAAAGAGAGAGAGAATAAGTATTCAGCGATGAAGATACTACGCGTGTATATAGTGATGATGCGTACCACTGACGATGATTTCATTTGTTGCTGTGGATGCGGCATACCCGCCGTTGCCTTTCTTCTCGTCAAAGATGGACATTTACAAGGATACGAGACAAAGGTCAATCAATGGAATTAGAATGGACAATAATGGTATTTATACTCAGGTTTCTTTTTCTTCCTTCTGGTGTCATACCCGGGTAGCCGTTTTTTCTCTTTTTCCATAAGTCAGGATATACCCAATGGCCGTTTGGCAACAAGTTGCCAAAGATAGCAATGTCGTTGCTCGGTAATAAGTGTCATGTGCTCATTCTCGCGTTTTCCAAATTGATTGGATCGGAGCCAAACCTATCATACTCATTGTGCGCAAACACCAGGTTCAGGTTTTCGCACACTCCTTCTCACGATCCAAAAGGATACCCAATGTTTGACATGGGAATATGAGATGCATTGCCTATATCGGCTATACCAGGGCCTTTATTTGCATGTTTTCCCAAGCTCGTAGGAGTAGTGAAAAATGACGGGTCCTTCCTTTTATTGCTCGTCTAGGAAGGTTCCACACATGTGCGGAGTGCATGGGGTGGGTAAGTATTCCATATTTCTTGGCCTTCATCCATTTGCTCCCGCTACGAATCGTTTCATTGGATGGGCTCATAACCATAAAGCACCGAACAAGGGAATCTCTTATTCAGAACGAATCACGGCACGTTTTTTTACTATAGTCATTGTTCCTCAAGGTGGCCAATTGTCTCATTGAAAATGTGTTATCTCTCTCTCCCTCCCTTTTCCACGTTCTCGAGTCATGACATGGCTTCAGAGTTGGACCGTGCACTTTTGTTGATGGTGGCTACCAAGAGAGAAAAAGTTCACATGATGGGCTGATCGCTCGAAAAAGGATGACATGATGAGTACATGTGCAATAGCCACGAACGCAAAATGACGCGTTTGACAATCTGCGGGAAAAACAGGATATACATCATCATCTTATGTCTCGCATTACCTAATGTGACATTTTCGTGTGGTGTCTTATCACGTTATCGTGCGGGACAAAAGCCCGACCCAGGTTTTTATCTCCAGGCGATTTCTCTTATCGGGATGGTCTAACCCAAGTTTATTTGTTGCTATGAAACGGATCATGTAACCCCACATTTTACCCCAACCTCATGTATGAACTCAAGGGGGCCAAGTACCATGTAAGTCAAGGTCAACCACACTCAATTCGATCTCAAAAAGCTGTTCCCACGTATTGCACCACCTCATTTCTTCCGCTTCGATCGATATGGGTGACGTGAGAATATGGCTTGTGACATTAGTGTAATAAACTTTGATGAGTGTCAGATGAAGTCGACAAATCGTTGGGTCTTCCCTACTAAACCAGACTCAAGAACCCTACCAATAAGGCAGTTTTTTCCCTAGACAACTATATCTCTCTGGATGAAGGATTGGCAATAATAACAGCTTTATCATTTGCTTTCACTCCCAAGGTTAAAGAACGTCGCTAGCCTCCCATACTTCTCATGTTCCATCACGTAGCTAATATAAGCGACAAAGCTTCCAAGATTTATTCTTCCATTACGCTACATTAATGATAACACTACGACGTGCAGGAATATTGTTTTGATGAATAGCTGTTAGATCACGGTGGCAGATGACAGCGGGATGGCGTGAATAATGATGATGTCGTTGTCATATATGGCTGACAGGTTGTATTGTAGGATCGCGTTGGTATACTTTGCTGTAATCAAATGGATCATAGAGTGGTGATAAGTGGATATCTTTCTAAACGTTGATGTTCTCCAAAGGTACCATCCTGGAATGTCAGGGCCAAACAACGGATACTGTGTGTAATCCAAAAGTTGGGATCATGTCATAATAGCATGCATGTACAAGTGGAGGGATATAACGCCAGATGCAGTATGCAGCGTACTGATCGTAAACGAAGCTGTTGACGGTTCAAGACCAGCATATCACCTAGTATCATCATCCCCTTGATCTTAGTTGTTGCAAGTCGTCGATGATCATCCTTCACAAGGCATGGATAGCTGCACAGGAGGCTGCAATAGACAGTCGCCGTTCATTTTCGCATATAACTAGGCGTCATCGTAATGGTGGAGATGCGTTCCTCACTGCCAGCTTGGGATGTAACAACATTGACCGTAATTGCTGGTGTCTTCCTTCAGGCTGATCTCGTTTGCTGAATTGGTGTCGAAGGCACAAGAAGAAAGGCGGGTTCCAAAAAGAGCGCTCATGCAAGATCTTTCAAGACTGTCTGCCTAATGACTATCATAACTCTATCCCCCTCTATTCATATCGAAGACTCATCAATAAAGCCATCAATGCCCTGTCTTTGCCAATAAGCCAATTATGTCACGATCATTGTGGGGTAATATAACAAATCACTATTATAATTGAACAGTGGGGATCTTTTACTGAAGGAATATAAAAAGGTATGTAATAATAAGGTGGTGATATAAGGTTGAGGATGATACTATGTATGTCACAGGATGATGATGGATGATGCTTATGATGCAGGAAGATTGGTCAATCGTAATGCACTAAGTGCACCAAGCATGAAGAGTGCTGTGCTTTCATATACCCATTCGTCAGTCAGTTCACCGCATAGCCATTGTAACGCGTAAATAGCTTCGAGCACGTATAAATACAGCCAAGAACGCTCCACCTCAATGCCCGCGAAAATGATGAGAAGCGAAACAAAGCCAATGTTGATAACGGAGTGCACTGAGCGTATGCTGAATATTTTGTCTAGTAATCCTTTGCCCTTCTTCTTAGCTTCTTTGTTGTCGTCGTCATCATCTTCTTCAGCTGCCTTCTCCTTGAATACAGTTTGCGCAAGAATAACCCATGGAACACCAACGACACAGCTGATGATGCAAATGGCACGGCTAAAGGTGCTTAAAGGAAAAGCGAGCGTGGGATGGAAGAACGGCCATAGGATGATGGTAGTCACAGAGGCCACGAAAGACAAAAGGAAGAAGCCCAACGTCTGAAGATAGCGTTCGTTACGTTTCACTGGTTTGATGCACACCATCCAATCATCACGTGCTGTTCCTGAATGCATCATTGATACTTGCGACACCGACCAACGCATAGTTGTACCCATTCGCATATAACTTTCACGGTAGGAGGATGTCCATAAGCGTGCGCCATACATGCTCAGCATCGGGCCAATAAAAGTCAACAGCATGATGGCAACGGAAATAACCGTATCGAGAACAATGGCCAAACGGAAGATATGACTTGGTTCGATCTCTTTTCGCACCTCACGCACTTTGGAAGTGCTTTCAATGACCAACCTGCTTGAAAAACCATCGACGTTCTGAGAAGGCACCTCTGTGAGATCACGAATGACATCATGTCCAGTGGAAGCGTTGTATCCCATGAAAACGAGCGAATCTTCGTGATATAAGCTTTCTGACATGGCTAAGGCTCGTTCGATACCGAAATAGACAAGGAATGCCCCTGAAAGATCGTCAATCGAGTACTTCACCATTTCACGATCCGTTTCAACTTCGAATGTATCGCACTCCAAACGTCGAAGCATTTCAGGTATGCGTGAATGAATACGATCCATTGCCTCGTTCCATACGCTGACAGGCTCATCTTTTGGCAAGTCCGGATAATCCTGTATCAAGGCTCTCACTCGTTGAATGATACGCTTGTCCCATGGAGTCACGTCCCCCCTTTCACTGTTGTAGACTTCAAAACACATCGTCTGAATGATCTTGTGACAAAGTTTCTGAGCGTCGAGATACGTTTTGCCTCGGAGCCTTGCACGAAGTTGGTCGCTTAAAAACTCGGTAGCACGGATGTCGATCGTCATTTCCCTGATGCAATTTGGCGTATGGATAACCTTGTAATCACCATCCTCGCCGTGGTAGTCCTTGCATAAGCCATACAACATATTGGGTTGAATTGATGCTGAATGATCTCCAGTTGGGTCGGTCATTGATCCTATCTTAGGCATCGCCCTTTGCTCATCAGGTTGGTGATCGTTGACAGTGCCGTTCATGTTGGTAGCACCGTTCATGTTGACTGTTGCTGTCTGTGGCACTGGTGAAGGCATCTCAGCTAAATCTTCGTCTCCTGGCTTTGCCAAAACCTCGGTACCATAGGCTGTCGTCGTAGTGGTTGGCTGGTCTGTTTGATTTCGTCGCCTCTGCAGCATCTTCATCCGTCTGTCATACAAGGGATCACGAGCCATAAGACAACCATGCCTCTCGCACTGCTCGTGGGGACATTTCACCTTGTCGTTAAGCAACACATAAGAAAACTCCAGACGCCGTGAACGGAATGACTTGATGACCATGCGGGCCCAATGAGTGTCAAGACCATAGAAGACGTTCTCTCCAGACTCGCCATTCGTTATACGCTTTGTGTCCAAGGTCAACACCAAATCACAAAAAGGAAGCTCGCCAACGATACCGCCTTGTGAACCACTGCGTAGAGCAGCCGAAGCACCAAGCATCAGAGCCACGGTCCAGTTCGAAACGCGATTAGCCTCCAATGTCGACTGCATTGAGAGAAATAGAAAGGGGGAAAGAAGAGTGTGATGGGAAGTTTGTACACGCGAATGGCAGGTCAATAAAAAGGTTTTTTTTCGATATTGTATTACTGTGCCTACCTAAGCCAAAGTCGTACATGTGTACACATACACGTATGCGTGTAGCTTGTCCTCTCCAGATAATCAAACTAATATTGATCGGCAATGCATGCTGATGCAAGGCGTCGGTGCCTGTAAACTTCACCGACACCCCCGTTTCAGCAATGTCGTGTCTGTTTCATGTGATCAAAGATCCAGGTACATCATCAACATGAAGAAGTATGATACGAATCCACGTTTGCCATTTTTGATCCATGGTCCTTGATGAGTAACGAATGATGGGAAGGAAGCCACTGAAGAATGCTTACACAGCGCGTCTTATTAAGGATGATTGTCATCACTCCTATCATTGTGCAACATAGGACGGCATTCACCTCGGAATACCATCCGTTACTACTATTACATATGAATCCAAAGGATCAAGAAGTTTGCAAGAAAGCAACGGTGATGAGCTGAAGATTTTTTGGTTATTTGCTCCTTGACCAACAGTCCGATCACGACACATGATAGACAAAATGGCAATTGATGTGGGGGAGATGATGGGCGTTTTGAGCTTTGTACAACAAGAAACCCATTGGCACAGCCAACCAGTATATTACCTTTTTCTTACCGGAGTACGACAAGGCATTTTGATCATCATGGAGCTACTAAGTAGTAAGGCACAATATGCGAAGGCAATGTAGGGTGAGCTAAAACCACTTGCATTCCTCTGACATCGTGGGAACCGCTATTGGCAGTCGTGTTTGAGGAGAAGAGAAGTTCTTGGGGATAATTATACAATGACAAAAAAAATCCCTTGCTGATAAATCGATCAGGAGGTAGGTATCTGCTGCAGATGGGAGACAAATTTGCATGGAAGATAAAAAGTCAATCATCTTTTACTACTACATTTATTCATTCATCATTCATGCCCCAACAAAAGATTTGATACCATCGACAACAAGGGCCTAAGGCTATATATACCACTAGAATGATGGTGCATTATAGAACAAAAGTTTGTGTACCATGACCACCAACCCAAAGAGAGAGGGTTTCCCACCAAGCTTTGTCCACGTGGGTTGGTCTGGTTGAAGGACGGACCAAGTACTTTTTGACCTCATCCCAACTTTTTCCTACATACATTGATGAGAAATCCCTGCTTACAACTCCTCCCCTTTTCTCCTCTTTGTACATTTTCTTCATCTTTTCAACCTTTCTCCACGACTCCTGCTCGTTACGTTTTTCCCTTCCCTTCCTTTCTTACATTTACGCATACAACCCATTATTATTCGAGCACTCGCTCTTGCAACTTGCTCCTTTGCTTCCTTTCCTTTCGTTTCACACTATTACTATGCCTGCAACTACTGCACTCAAAAAGGATACCATGCGTAAATCATGCTCAGATTCAGCTTCTGCCAATAAACCGGCTCCTGTAGTCGCTCCATTGAAACGACGTTCACTTGGTTCAGTTAAACCACCACCAACATCACCTAATACGACATCACCATCCCAAATGAAAAAGAACGACAAGGTTGGTTGGGTAATTCTTTTATGCACATGATCATCAAATATACTCAGCCAGCTTTTTATTATGTAAATCTTCCAGGGAGCTGCTGCTGTATGGCGTGCACCAGGTCATTGTGAAATCCCAGATATCCTTGGAAAAGCCTACCTGCTTCAACCACTCACACAACAAGATCCACCCAAGGAACATAAAAAGAAACCAGAACCAGCTCCACCCACAAGAGTATGTAAAATGGTGTTATGTGTGTGTGCATCTCCTAATATGATCAATTACAGCCTCCTTGGATCAATGCCCGCTGTCATGCCGACTGGTCTCCACCACCACCAGCACCTATTGTCAAGCATGAAGAATCCACTTTTTCAAAACGTCTCAAGAAAGCGATTCCCAAGATTGTATTGATCGATCTTCCCAAGCATCGTTATGTTGGATCCAAAGAGATTGGTACAGGGTAATAATAAGGAGGAGGAGCTGTGCAAACAGGGTCAATAAGAGGAGGAGACGAGAGAGAGAGAGAGAACAAGGAGAACCATTGGTTCATTATTCGGAGGCAAAAAAGTGATACTCAACATTGATTAACCTTAGGGTGAATGGATCTGTTGTCCAAGTGGGTGTTCGTGGTTCAGGCGGTGTGCGTCTTGCATTAAAACGCTGCAAGCTTGACAATGACCGGGAATACCGTGCCGCCATTGTACGTGAACTTAAAATCATGGCGAGTGGTCACACCAACCTTATCAAATTACGTGAGGCATCCGTTCACAAGAATGAGGTTTGGATTGCCATGGATTTGATGAAATGCAGCGTGTTTGCCGTCTTATGCTGCCGTGCATTGCCTGAAGAATATGCAATCTACATCATAAGACAGGTATGGAAACAAAGTTGGGGGAGGCCGTTCTTTGTCGTATCTCATACCCTTTTGTCTAGACCCTAAATGCATTGTTATTCCTGCACGCAAAAGGCTTTATTCATCGCGATATCAAATGTGAGAATCTTTTGATTGGCAATAACGGCGAGATTAAGCTTGGTATGCGGCAATAGCATGTTTATTTGATGTATACGAGAGCTAAAATCCATGCTATTTTTAGCTGATTTTGGCCTTGCAACAAGCACCCGACATACGAACCGGGAAAGATTGGGAACTGCCAAGGTAATTTATCATTATCATATGTCAGACGGATGGATCATTATACCCACCACGTGCTCATTGTTTATCAGTGGATGGCTCCTGAAGTGATTCGAGAACAAGCGTACAGTGAAAAAGTGGATTTGTGGTCATTGGGTATTACATTGATTGAAATGATGGATCGCGTCCCTCCACATTATGCCACCAAAGATGACGAAGAAGTCTTTGACAAGATTCTCCAAGAACCAAGCCCAACATTCACATATAGCTACCCTACCATCTATTGCACAGGACTTGTTGCCTGGTTACTTGAAGAGAGTCCAGAAAATCGACCCACAGCCAAAGATGTCATTGCTGTAAGTACATAACATGCATACATATACCACGTTGCTAACACAAGAACAATGCAGGAACTCGATTTGCATATTGAGCAGAACTTGTTAAAGTCATCGGATGCACAAGGACTGGCTTCCTTTGTGCACAAGATGCTGGCTTAAACGGTGTACCTGTCACTGTACAAGAGAATTTTAGGGTGCCTTTAAAGGGTCGGCCCCAGAGACCTCCTACTACTACGATGATGGAGTTTACGCTATTGAAAGTCTAAAACGATACAATTGGAAGCCAATGGAGCAGTTTCTTTTTATTCATCCTAATCCTCAAAGCATTTACATATTCCCCTTCCCTCCTAATTATATCCCTCAACATCGTTTTCCAAGATAATATATCGTCTTTTTTCTTCAGTAGTATCCAAAGGTGACAGTTGTAAAATGGAGTGGGTAAATAAGGTGTGGTGGTGATGGTGACTACTTTATAGCCGTCGAAGTTGTTTCTTCCTATCAGCAACAGCCATGGGTTTTCTCTTGGTTTGAGCCGTCTCCGTTCTGGATTGCTTGTTGTTAAGGATGGTGTTGTCTTTTCCTCCCTGAAGCTCTCCCGCTGAACGTTTTACACCGGCGGTCTGTGTGGCGATATTACTTGCTGCTGATGTTAATACGTTTCCAGCACCAGCGTTTGATTTAGTCGTTGTAATATTAGTAGTGGTGGTTGTATTGGTTGAAGTTGTAGTAGCAGAAGCTGATGTTGAATCTTCTTTTTTGGTTGCAGGAGCTGTTGATGTAGTGTTGGTGGTGGTGGCGGTTGTATCTTTGGATGTGTTCTCGTTTTGCTTGTCAACGGGTGCTCGTTCTGCTGCAAGTGCATTGAATTCCTGTCTGCCGCTCTTTGCATGAATGGTTGTATATAATCTAGCACGTTTGGCGTAATCGTCGTATTGTTCTAGCAAGAGCTTGCCCGCTTCCTCATTCAATGCTGATTCCGGATTAGGAACGATCAATAAACATTTCACCGTCTACAATGACGCTCATCAGTTTACACACACAATGACTCCCAATCTATCATCCATTCCCCTCCTTCACTTACCAGCAAAACATGAGCAATCCCTAACGTGGATTTCCAATCCTTTTTCAATGTATTGACGCAAATCTCGCCGTTAGGAGCCACGTTGGGATGAAAGATCTTGGTAACAAAGTAACCTATTACCTCCATTTAGCTTCTTTGTCTATCCACAATGACCACATTCCCCTCCCCATTTACCTTTGGGTGGTACCTCAGGATATCCATCAGCAAGTAGTAAACGGACCTTAAAGTAACCGTTCTCGTAAGGTGTGCCGTCTGTGCGTCAATGGATATATACGCGAGATCAGTATACGTGCGTCAAATACATCCAATACGCCATATTCAATATTACCTGGACCACGAATCCAAGCCTGGATCTCTGTCAGATCTTGTTCTCCTTGAATGACTTGAACGTCTTCTGGTGGCGATCGCTCGAGAGATTGTAGCTCCTTTGCAATGCTTTTTAATGCTTGAGGTGCCAGAGTGCCCTTGAAATAAATGAAAGACATATTTGTATTAGAAGGCTGTCGTGTGCTGTAATGACTATGGGTGCGTCCCAACTGGAGCTGATCAATGTACCATAATTGCTTGCAGAACGTGTGTGTGTGTTATGTGAGAGTGTTTCAAAAAGAGAAAGGGATCTTGCTTGCCAGCGGTCTGTGCCCAGATTTTCAGGCTTTATCGGCCATTCACGCCAAGGATAGTCAACATCCAAGCATACTACATTCTTAGCCCTCCCAAATAGGGATTGCGTCACAACAACACCTTCGTCGGTTTTATGATAGTTGACATAAGAAACAAGTATCCACTGCTACAACAAC